>VYZV01006569.1:0-91369 GCA_013401275.1 Pandion haliaetus | reverse complement strand
GGGGGGGTGAGTGAGGAAGGAAGGCAGTATGTATAGTACTGTCAGTTAGGCCTGATACTAGTTGGGATTTGTTGTTGAAACTGTCAACTCTTACTCATATCTGAGGGAGAAAAGTACTTTATCTGCTAAGGTTTCCTTGTACGTTTTACAGAGACTTTCAGCCTGAGCTAGGAACAAATCTTTGAATGTAGATACAGAGGTTATTGACTTTCTTGGACCTGAAGAAATCATCTAGTGCTCTTATTGTTATGATAGCCAGAAGCGAATTCCAACTCAGCATTGAACAGGGAATAACTGGAGTTCGCAGGACTTACTGAAGCACTGGGGGAATATTCTTCAGCACCTTTACGTCTTTGTTTTGCTCTGTAGAAGATAAAGGCATGTGCTTTTCTTACAGAAAAAGATAGATGCTGCCAGGAATTATCAAACTGATGTCTAGGGGCATGGCTATAAATGTGAAACTTGGACTTCAGGCTGCCTATGAAAAATACACATTTACCTGCTAGGAGAATTCCACCCCCCCCAGCCCCGCCTGCCCCTTTTCCTTTGTGGCTATTTTAAAGCACGCTTTCAAATGTTGTTGTTGCTTGCCTGTTTTTGCTAGGCTGTTTTTTCTACATGGTTGGTTGTCTTGAGTGTTAATGTTAAAATTTTTACTTACTGTTAGAGGATTGCTAAACTATCAAGAAATTAGAGAAGTCCTGGAATGAGATTTTGGATTTCAGTTTGTGTTCACAGATCAGTATGTTGTGTTTAGACTCTTAACTCACTTCTATTCTCAGTGGCAATTACTGTACTTTTCTAATAGTGAATCAGGGTGACATACAAGAACTTATATTATGTTGAAACTGCCTTTTAGAGGCTGTAGCAGACTCCTTAAAGATACTTCTGAACTTAACCTAGTTACACTTTTTATTGCACTTTCTCTGCACAGAACCTGGACACAAAAGAAAGTGGGAAAAAATCTCATAGCCGATCATTAATGGGCAACTTCGGTAAACACAAAGTAAGTAAAATGAGAGACTCAGTTTGCTGTTCTAGGTCTGACAGCTTTCTAGAGACACTGGGTATGTTTTACTGCTTGAGACAAGCATGATGTGCATGGGGGCAGTGAGGAAAGACTATGTGATTACACTTGGTATGTTTATTGCTGTTAAGAAAAACATTAGCTGCTAGCAGTATGGAGAACCTGTTGAGGATCACACTAACTCAGAAAAATTGCCTGACCAAAAAGATCATCTACTAGTGATGTGGAATTGCAGATGTTCTGTTCAAAGTTGCAGCAGCGGAAGAGCAATGTCGACAAATGCCTTGGCGTATTCTTGTTTTCCAGGCCTCTGTCCACATGGTTGACAAGGTTTGTTTCACTTGGGGTCTAGTTTTACTCTGTTTCATACCCTTAGCAGTGCCATGCAGAGTGTGCTGTTACTGTCTTTCTGTTTGCTTCAAGGGATTGCTATGATGGAGTACTGGCTTTGGGCTCCTGTTTTGTAAAAATGTGTTCTTTTCTGATCTCTTCATGGTTTTGCATAGAGTATTTATATGTTTGGGTAGCTGCTAGGTCAAATTGTCTGCTTCGCTGAGTCTTCACTGCGGCAGCTCTATTGAACCAAGCAAGAGCTAATACAATTCAAATGAGTGTGAGGTTTCATTTTACAGCTGGACAGAGAGCAGCCACCAAAAGGTAGAGTGTGCCCATGTTTCCTCCCATTCCCATATCCTGACAAATGTGATCCTGTCATCCGCCTCCCCTATTCCCACACTCCTACGGTGTCTTGAGGCTTGGATTTATTGAACATGTAGCCTCAGCATGAGCGGATTCAACGGAAACTTCCTTCCTCCCAGAGTCAATTAGCAGATATGAAGTAAGTAAATCAGCAGATAGGCTCGTCATGAGAGGCCTGCGGCAGGTCTGCAGCCGAGTCACTGTGCCACCAGCGGCTTCCTCTGCCCCCAGCCTGCTAGACGTCTATTCCTCTTCAGCGCTATCTGTGGTGAAGGCTGCAGCCGAGCAGGGAGCACACTCTGTAATTGGTTATCTGAACAGCAGCTTAGGAAAAACAGCAATTATGAAATACTTCATAGAACTTAATCAGCCACCGGCTCATCTGCCCTGAAGCCAGCTAGGAGCCATCAAAAAGTCGCTAGGTGGACAATACCAGGACTCATATTTACACTTTGATTATAAGCTTGCATCAGTTTAAAGTGGTCATATTTCTTTCAGCAGCTTTAGCTAAGTGCATATTATTCACTCAGTATGTGTTAAGATCTGCAAGTACCTGTTGTGCATGATAGTGGACACTTCACATTGTAACCTGTGCTCACTGATGGGAAAACAAATGCTGTGGAATGAGATGTCACAGATGAAAGTCAGCTGCTAAAAACTGCTGGTTATACTGAGGGCTGGAAAGTATGTCAATAATGTAATTACTTCAACTAGTTAGCCTAATGAACATAGCAGGCTGGAATGCCTATTCATTTCATCTCTGCTGAAAAAAATAAAACAGAGTATATATAGATTTTTTTTTTTCCTTGTTTGTTTGTTTTCAGTAATGATTGTATTGTAGACTGAGGCAATGGTGACGTCCAGTAACTTCCCCCTTAGGCCTTTCCAGCTAAAGGGATGCCTGGGAAGGACGGTTACTATTGATATTTGTACAGGTACAGAATTATCCACCCAGGGATATTGACTTGTGATGTTTTCAGCCAGTTCTTGTGCCAAATGTATCCACATATAAACTTCTATAAAAACTGCCAGTGGAGGGACAAAGATGCTAAGGCTGGTAATTCCTGCAAGTTAACTGCAGGAAACAGCCACAGTGCAGACCTTCAGATTCCAAAACTGAACCATGCAAATGATTTCCAATATAGTCAACTTTATTTCAGCACTAAACACAGCAGACTAAATTATGTGTATTATTGGTGTGTCACAGCAGGAGAAAAGAAATCTGTGCTCAATTAGCCATCTGAGCAAAAGGATAAGGAGCTGTCAGTTATATTGTTAATTGCCTCTTGATGAGAAGAGAAAGAAAGAAACTCACTTGAAGCTATAGTTAGTGTTACGTAAGATGTTGTTGAAATTGGAAGCTGTATTAAATAATAGGTGCTTTTGAGATTTTAATCTTTTAATCATAGCTATTTTCTTTACTGTATCCTGTAATAATTTAGAATAACTTGACTGCTTGTATGTGTGGCTCAAAAGGCAGCAGAGAGATGATGTTTGAAAATTATGCCCAGACTTTGTTCTCAACTTCACAAATGAATTTTGTTAAATTTTCTAAACTGGGGGGGAAGCATAGGTGTAGGTGGAAGCAGTGCACTGTACATTTAGATCCTACTGTTTGTTAAACACGATACGATCCATTAGAATTTCAGCAGGGCCAGCGCCCGGTGTACTGGCAACAGTGGAACAATGTTGTCCTCTCACGTCGGGAGGGAAGCTGCAGAATACGCAGTGGCCTACAATGGACCGGCCAGTTTGCAGAAATAATTTTCTTCAGTCTTGGATTTGTTTGCTCGCTAGCAGATAAGCCTGCTCCATAGCTGCAGGCTTGGATCCTTGGAGTCAGACAAAGTGAGATCAGGGCACAAATGCTTTGTGTTGGCTTTTCTTCTCCACATGTATGGAAACACTTGATGTACCACCCAGGGTTTTCTGCTGTCAAACCTCCAGGGGCCATTCTGTGTCCTTGCAGGACACTGGTCCCGTGCTGTAAACCTGCTGCTGCTTGGCCACCCACCTGACGTTAACTACAGTAATGTGAATTTATAGAACAATGCCATAAACTGACACAGCTGTACTTGATTCTTTCCCAACAGAAAGCTGTAAAGGCAGCATCCAAATACCATAGTGCATCAGATGAGGAAGAAAGCCAGCAAAACTCTTTGGGGAAGGAAATGGGGCACCTCCACAGGTGAGCTATGAATCACCACAGTTTTACAGCTCACTTAAAGCTGGAGGCATGTTTACTACTATTAATATTTATATGTCATTGCCTCGGGTAAGTATGTTCTTAAGAGCACGTCATCTATGACACTGCTGTTGGGATATATTTTGTTGTGACTGATGTAGCCCGGTATTTTGATTGCATAGGTTTTCATAGGTTGCAAGTAGCAATTACCCTTAAACTGAAAAGAAGTGTGGTAGTAATACTCTTCTAATGGAAAAATGCCAATCTACATTCTGCATGCTGTACATAGTGTTCAGAGAAAACTGTTTAGGCTAAAAAAGGGTACATCACAGCCCAGCCAACTTTATTACATCTGAGAATGTAAAGAAAAAGCAATCAAAAAAAGTGCCATTGGGAATGCATTTGTTGTCACCGAAATGCTCCGTTTTCAGACACAGCTCAAAGCTGTCTGCCTTGTTTTTGTTGACAAGAGCCATGGTGCAGTTATTATGTTTTAAATGAAAAACTTTGTTTGTGTAGTGTGACTATAGAGGTACAGGGGGATCAGTCATCTCAGAGCCCTCTCTAAGGAGGTTTGCCACACGTGATTCCCTGTTCACTCTTGTTTGTTTCCTTATTGATGAAAAGAACAGGAAGGGGGACTGAAATATGCTTTAAATACTGAAAAATTCCCAATTTCTCTTATACATTAAATATAACTCAGCAGACTAGCTCGTCGAAGAAAAACGGTGAAGCTGTGCCGAGCTCTGTCTGACCTAGTGGTGTACACGAACTCTGTGGCAGCCCAGGATATAGTAGATGACGGTAAGGCTGCTGGCACAAGACTTACACATGCCTTTTTCACTTTTCTGTTTGGATAGGAAACGTCTGTGTTCTCAAGGTTTCCCTTGTTTTTCAAAGATGCTTTAAAAACGGAGTAGTTAGTTACCTGTTCCTTTTACTTAACTATGGTGAAAGAGTAAAGCACCACCTTTTCCTTCCCTAGGAAATATCCTTTTGCTTGGTTTCTTATGGCATTCATGTTTTAGTAGCAATTCTTAAAATGAGGCTTTTTAGGACAACCCTTTCCAGTTTTCAGTTTTATAGAATTTGTCATCATCTTTTAACTTTGTGAATTTTAAGTAGCATTTAGTAATGTGATAGATTTGAACTGTGACAAATAGACATGATCCCTGTTCAGAAAGCATGCAGTTGTTTCGCTAAACGTGTTAGAAGCAAAATGGAAATTGAGAAGGTTGCAGAGGAATTTGTAGGAATGGTCACCAAATGTATGTGAAAAAACTGTGTATGAAATTCTCTAATCACTATAAAATTAATTCCTAATTTCATGGGAGAAGTTAAGGAGGGTGAAAGCACTGTGGAGAAACAGAGTCAAAGAAATCCTACAAGAACATAGTCTTGTGGAGTTTCAGTCTCGTTGTTCTGAACTGAGAGACAGCTCAGCTTTTTCTGCAGGTCCAGGTGCAGTTTGGTGGTACTGCTGAAGCCATCTGATGGCTCATGGCCCTCTGGAAAGGAGGGCCTGCTCATCAGAGCACAGCACCGCTGCTGCTGCCTTTCATCTAGATCTTGTGCTTTCCTGACCCTAGCTGAAGAGATGGGCATGGAGGGATGGTACAGTTGAGTTGGTCTAACTGCTGCCTTGAAGTTGGGTGCTTTTGCCTAGGAAAGTCTTCTGGTCAGTCTTTCTCCCAGAGGAATGATCAAAGGGGGTCTGCCTAAGGGGACAAAATGCTCAGAGGGAAGACTTATGAATTGGGAAAGATTGGTTGGATTATTTAGGACAGGATGAGTTTGCAGGAACTTGTATGAGAGAGAAATGGGTTGAGTGCTGCTATTAATGTGTTACAAGCACAAGAGCAAAGTCAGAGCTCTGCTGGGCACTTCTTTCACCTGGCTTTAAGCTCTTCGGTAAGATAGTTTTGATCATGCTGCCATTAGTAGATTTCTCTATAGATTCTTCATAGCAGTTATGTCTGGGGTTCTGCAGGAGAAAAGGCCCTAGCAATTAGCTGGAACTCTCGCTTGGCTTTCCTTTTAAGTCTGGAAACTTGAGGGTGGAACAAAAGACCCTTCTGGAAGGGGAAACTGGTGCCTTTCAGTTATGCAATGCACATGATTTGCATATGACAAGACAACCTGTCGTTGTAACTTTGGACTAAGTCTTATATTCCCCTTGATTAATACCAGTGTAACTGAGGTCTGAGTTCAGGCCCCCATCTCTTGGGATTGCTTTATGACTTGTTTATTGATTTAACAATACACACAGGATCAACAGGGAACGTGCTATCATTCAGTGAAACAAGAGCCCACCAAACTGTGCAGCAGAAGGCCGAACAGTTTATGCTTTACAACCAGAAACAGCTTACAAGGGTCTATCCATCAGCGTATCGGATTGACTCCAGCAATTTCAATCCTTTACCTTACTGGAATGTTGGTTGCCAGTTAGGTAGGTGTTGCATGACAAACTTGCTTCCCAGTTCTTGTGTATGTGCTGAGTAAATATTATCTTTATCAATGATACCTGAGTTTTCTTTTTCAACAGTGGCACTAAACTACCAGACTGAGGGACGTGTGATGCAATTAAATGAAGCCAAATTTAGGGTAAATGGCAACTGTGGTTATGTCCTCAAACCTCAGCAGATGTGCAAAGGTAATGTGCCACTATGCATTTTTTTTTACTGTAAGTGTTAAGCCTTTCAGAAAGCGTTTTCTTGGTGAAGTTGTGAAGACACAAGAAAAGAAAGTATGAACATATATAGGATCTTTCATATCGCCATACATTCGTAACTCTTAGACTGTATAAGTACTGGTATGCAATCTTCTGCTCTTATTATAGATATATTTTTGAGGGCTCCATCTTTATTAATGTGTGTTTAAAAAAGAAGGAGTCCTAGGATAGCCAACTGCAAGGAAGTAGGAAAAGATATGCAGTGGCCCAGGACCGAGTATCCAGGACTTGGTCCAGCTCTCAAGCAAGTCAGTGGAATTATTTTGTTCCCTTTAAAAGGATTTGGTTCAGTCCTCAAAAAGCTGTTAGAACAGGAGCTGTGGTTTTCAGTGTTACGCAATGACAATCCTTCCATATTTTGAGGATTTGGGATCTGATTGTGCCCCTATATTTCGAAGTAGTTTTCTTAATGTGGCCATAAGAAGCAGTGGCATTGATTGGAAGGTACTTGAAAAATGGTAGAGGAAGTCTGGGTATTTGAAGCAGGCACTGCTGCTGCGGGATGCAGCTTACTCAACCCTAGCTGCTTATTCTTGTTAACAGCTGGGCAGCTGTGCAAGAAACGTGATCAGAGTGCTGATCTGGGTTATAACTATTGGGTTTTTTGAAGCTACTATTTTACAGAAGAGTTGTTTTTTGAAGGATTCTTGCAAAACCCTACTACTAGAGGGGACCTTTCAGTCTTGTAATCATATAAGCAATGGCTGCTCAGCTAAGAGAAGGTTATAAGAAAGTGGAATGGAATTTTAAAATTAATGAAAAGCTGCTCCGTACTCTGTAAGTTACTTGCTTATGACTGAGTTTTGCCTATATGTATGCATCTGGCGGGGGTGATATTTATTCTGTATAACTTCTTCCTTATGCTTCTCATTCCTTGCCATCTTTTAGGCACATTCAATCCCTACTCTGCTGATCCACTTCCTGCCAGTCCTAAAAAGCAGCTTATTCTGAAAATCATCAGTGGACAGCAGCTACCTAAGCCTCCTGACTCAATGTTAGGAGACAGAGGAGAGGTAAGATACTCTGATACAGACAAATGCTCCCATGAGAGGTCCTGGAGTGACATGGCAGCATGTGACTCAAACTTTCTCCTCATTTAAATACACCAATAAATTTCAGATATTGTCAAGCTCTTGGTCACTAAATACTACATTTTCCCCACAGAGTCTGTATCCTACGCATGATGTTTAAGAACTGATGTGTTTTGTATTTTGAGGGTGACTTTGCTTTTTTGAGAATTAGTCATAGCTGGCCATAGGTCTTGAGACTACAAGCCATACTTCAATTTACACTTCATGAAGCCATATCCTGTGATTGTACTGCTTGATAATTCACAGGAATCAAAGGTTTTTGAATTCTCATATGAATTTAAATTAACTCTCTGCATGAATTTTCTTAAAAATTGACCTTCACTTGTATCATTGGCTTGCTTTTAAAATACTTTGTTTTCAAAAAATAGATAATAGATCCCTTTGTTGAGGTGGAAATTATTGGGTTACCTGTTGACTGCTGTAAAGATCAGACCAGGGTGGTTGACGACAATGGTAAGATAATCTAGCTGATTTCCTCTTCTTAGAGTAAAATATTAAGTAATTATAAATGATTCAGTATATGTTATTACTTTCTAAATTGCAAAGCTTCTTGTCTGATGAAATAAAATGTTTGTATTTTAACAAATTAATTCTGCTTTCTAGACAGAATTTCTGGTGTGGGGAGACAGACAAGCTAGAGGTGGAGGAAAAGAACTGTTCACCACAGTATCTTTCTCCTGGATTGTTCTTAAATCTCCTTTATGCAGAAGTTTCAAATATGTATTTTTTTAAAATGTATATAAAATACCTGCATAACTTTAAATGTAATGATAACAAATCATGTCCTAGGCAGTTTCACTGCCATCTCAGCCTTCATGGGAAGGAGATGAAAAACAGCGTGGGATACCCTGTTGCAGGAGAAGAGGTGGCCATCAATTGTCATAGGCAGTTGCAAAACCATGGGGGGAAAAAAGGTAGTTCCTGTTTGATTTGGTCTATCTTTAGCCTACCGTAGTTCTGCAAAACAACAACTTGCCTTAGTACCCCTGCCAGCTACGCAACCAGAACCATGTTGTTTGTAAAAGCAGTCCAAGAGACAGATTTCTCACTTTTCATTACTTGCATAATGGAGATTGACAGTGTCTAGATGGAGATGAGCAGTAAGTAATGGGTTTTCATTTGTGTATTTGGTCTGCTTGTTTCTTATGCCTCTTGCTATGCATCATGAAAACTGAGGCTAGCGCTTGTTATGGACTTGTTCTCCAAAATTTCTGTTCTGTTTGTTTTACAGGGTTTAATCCTGTTTGGGAGGAAACACTCACTTTTACCATCCACATGCCTGACATCGCTTTGGTGCGATTTCTTGTTTGGGACCATGATCCTATTGGACGAGACTTTGTTGGACAAAGAACTCTGGCCTTTAGCAGTCTTGTGCCTGGTTAGTCCCACTCGTTTTCCTTAACTTAGAAGTCTAGCTGACGAACAAACACCTTTGAACTTAAAGTTTAAGGTGAGGTTATCAGCATAAGAGATGTGTTTATATCTCTGAGACTTCATGTATGAGCTTGGACAATTATCCGGATATCTTAGGGTGGTATATTCACCGTTACTTGAAGGAGTTTGGGCGTCTGTGCTTTTTGAAATTACTACCGGTGTCTTTTATATAACTTGGAAGCAATTTGTACTGGGCGGGGGCTTGGAAAACCTGCGAGAACATAAGATAAGTTTTACTAAAGGTATAAGGTAGCTTACTGTATATATTTCACTTTTATAGACAGTCATTGCCAGTTGTGCATAAAATGCAAACTGTTGATTATTTGTGGTGCAAAACTTTTGTTTTACTAGGTTATCGTCATGTGTATTTAGAAGGACTGACAGAAGCATCTATATTTGTTCATATAACCATTAATGAGATCTATGGAAAGGTAGGTATATCTGGAAATACACATCTTCTATAACTTTTTTTTTCATTTTTCTAATAAGAATGGATTTGAACATACCACAGAACTTCACAGGATTTATATGGTTTCTAAATGATTCTTGCATCTTAGTTTCATGGCATTTTATACACTGGATTAGCAGTGCCTAGCTTGCTCTGGCACTGATCAGTAATAAAGTTTTAAACAAATTATTCAGATCATACAGCAATGAAAAAGCACAATATCTGGTTCTCTGTTGCCCTCAACTTGATGTCTTCATTTCTGGTCGTTTCTGTGTAGGTATCTACATACACTGCTAAGCAAAACACAATTTCTTATTCATAGTGTTTTCTCTGAGGAGCACTGAGCTAGGGCACCTGTTCGCAGCACACCCATGTCCACTAAAACACTTTGCTCTCTCCAGCTGAGAGACCCCAGTAACAGTACAGACGTGTTTCTGTCAGTGCTCAGGAAGCAGAGGGATGTCGCTCATTGTGTGTGAGGGGTCCTTGCAGGTGATCAGCAAGGAAAGCATAACATACTGTTACTCCAGTCTTAGTGTGCATGTCCTTATGAATGTTCTTACCATTAGCACCTAATAATTATCACACCTAGATACAGTAAGTACATTTTTTCAGTGTGTTTTAAACTAATTTTATTTTAGAAGTGAATCTTGAACTGCAAGTGCTCCAGAACATGGTATTTGACAAGCTATTTTTAGCAGCTAATTTAAGCTTTAAATCCTTTAGTTTTTAGTGCACAAATTTTGTTTTTCTGCAAGTTCACTAATTTTAAAACATTTCTTTAAAATGAAAGTAAAAGCACAGTGCTTTTTCTCTGCATTTCTGCTTCAACTGTCTTCATGAGCCATTTACAAGAGGTCAGTGGACATAACTAGCACAAAGAAATTAAGGCCATATTCAACAGGATGCTAAAATAAAATAGCCCTTTGTAGTGATTTAAAAAAAGGCAAAACAAACACAAAACCCCACAAAAAATCCCCACCTTCATGAAGGATGAAAAGAACAGTTAGTCCTGTCTTTCTACCTTCTGAGAGTGGATGCAGAGAATGTCATGTCAAATATGTAAAACTACAGTTCTGTGAGCACCCAAGGAAAGCTCAGTGGAGCAGAGATAGAAAATAACATAGGCAAGGCCTAGGGGCTGAGGTTTGGTATAGTCCAGATCCTCACTTAACTCTACTACCTTTGTCTTCATTGATCGCATTAGATCACTGAATGATCTAATGATGGCTCTGTAAATCACTTGGATGTCTCTCTCACTCTTGACATCCTTGTCTCAGCAAAGAGACCAGCATTTCAATGTACTCAACTGCTCTTGCCTCCACAAGCGTTCCTCCCGCCTGGGAGGACAGGGGCAAGGCAGTGGAGGAAACAGCACTGACCATAGCAGAGCCGCGCGTGTTCTGTGCACAAAGAGAAGCTTTTAGCATTCAAGGTAGACTTTGTTACTCTTAAGTCAGTGTAAAAAGAAAAGCAGTAGTAAACGACTTGGATGCATCTGCAGTGTGTACCTAGATCGGTACACATCTGGGTACATGCGTCAAATCACATACAGTTTTGGTGACAGTCTGTAGGGGGGAGCCTGTTTGGCTATTGCTCTCGGCTCACGTGCTCTTGAAAGAAGAAATATGCTCAAGAAAAACAGTGAAGAGTGGCTTCGTAGGGAAGACAGGAGAAGGGGGGAAAGACCCATTGAGACTTGATCTCTGTATCACTTAATCTATTCATCTAACGCTTGCCGTAATGAAGGGCTATGTTAATGTTCATAATGTATAAACAATGGCTGAAGCACATTTGTATCCTTATAAGTGAGAATATCTGGACAAGTTTGAGAGACTGACATTAGACTAATAAATAGTTTTTAAGTGTTTGCTGTAGAGGGGTTATATTTACAGCTGATGTACTATTACCTTATTTGCTTGTATCACAGTCTTGAAAACATTAGCCAAATGTATTTGCATTTTTTTTTGCCTTTCAGTGGAGCCCTTTAATCCTCAATCCCAGTTACACAATATTGCACTTTCTAGGAGCCACAAAGGTAGACTTCATTAGCATGCACTTTGCACTTGCTGGGCACAGATTTTTTCAAATGGTTCCTGATCGCATGATTTGCAACTACCAAACTTACATCATTCTTCATTCAGACTCTGAAACATTTGAATATTGCTTTGATGAAGCCCATGCATAAAACTCCAAGTTAATGTGTAGCCTGTCACTGCAGTACACTACTTAGTCTTGTCATCTCTGATTAGGAGACTTTGAGCAAACTTCTCTTCTAATTGTGGCAGGCTGCCATCCTAATGAGGAGAAACACAGATATGCATGAATTCATGGAGGCCTATGCTGATAGTTCCTTGGTCAGAGTAGATGTGAATTGCTTGGTGTGAATTTTTGCTTTGCTGCATTTTTAACTTTGTCTTCATCATTCATAAATACTCTGGAAGCAGCCCTTTTCATTGTACTCATTATATAACACTGAACTCACTCGAAACTGTGGTTATTCTTTTTCCTTTCAGAATAAGCAGCTGATAGGACTCAGAGGGTTGTTTAACAAGAACCCTAAGCATAATTCTGCTGAAACCAGCGGGCACTATGTACGGAAGCGATCTATTGGTGATCGAATTCTCCGGCGCACAGCCAGTGCACCAGCAAAAGGTAGAAAGAAAAGTAAGATGGGTTTTCTGGAAGCTACTGAAATTAAAGACAGTGCATCTGAACCAGTAGACTTGAAAGACAGAGAAGGAGTTGTAAGGCGTACAAGCCGGAGTTTGCAAGCACGTCCTGCATCTATGCCTGTGGACAAATATCTTCTTGTAGGACTGCCATGCCCAGAAGATGAAACTGCCCAAGATGCCAAAGGAAAAGAAAACGCATCTGGTAAGATGCTTCCAAAACTACTTTTGATGTAGTAAGTGGAAGTAGCCCATTAAGAGGCTTAGTTCTGCAGTCCCTATGCAAGTAGTTTTATTCAACTCAAATAAGAGTTACTGGGAAAAATTATGTATGCTGAAGACTGTAGTGTTTTAACAGCTCTTTAAACTCTTTAATAAGTGAAACCCTGGAAAGGTGTGGGGTTTTCTCTTCCCATTTTCAGGGAGGAAGAACAGCATGCAGCATATGGTTTTGGAAATAGTGTGTGTAAAGGCTAATGCAGACTTTCAAATAGATGTAAAAGGGGTAAAAGTAGGTCAAACTTCGTATCCAACAGTCTTGATATTCTCCTCTTAACCTAGGTTACTTAATTTGATTAATTTACATGGAAAACATCTGTTAGGATAAAATCTTGCTCTTATATTATTGACACACAATACAATTTAATTCTTAAAATAACTTTTTTTCTAAGTGTACTCAGCAATAATAGTCCTGGTTTTGAAATCCGGTTAGTCCCATGACTACAACAAAGTTAGTGTGTTTGACCTACCTAATATTTGATTTATTGGAATATTTCAAGAAGTCTAGGAAACTTTGAATACAATGGCTGTAATTCATTTGACCTGCTGTCTTGACCCTGAGCTTGTCCCTAGTCTAGAGCATCTGTACTGCTTTTTGGGGCCGGTTTTTGTTGTCGTTTTGTTTGGGATGAGCATGCGCACTTGTGGCTCTCCCCATGAGGATGTAGGGCGAGCCAGATCCTCAGCTTCTGGTCAGTTCTGACAGCGCAGCATTTCTGCAGTTAGTCCTACAAGGGCTCTTCCTTAGCTGGCACAGGACAGCTAGAAGCACCATTTGTCTTCCTTGGTAAGGTGCTGAGAGTGCACCGAGAACCTCTCTTGGCTGGGGGGTGGTGGTGGGGTGTGACAGAAATGCTGCTCTGCTCTGAATATTTACAGCTATGCTGCAGCAGCTTCCAGCAACCACAGGAGCCACCCTAAAATAGGAGAACTTGCTGGGCACACATAAGGACATGTTGTTAAGCCACCTTTGCTCTGCTTGCCCATATCAGTGGCTTTGAAGGAACAGGTAACGTGTACATCATCTTGTAGAAGAAGTTACTTAGGAGAAACAGCAAGCAAAATAAAACCTATTCTTTTTCTACTACCCTGAGAAGAAACTGTAGACAGGAAAAAGGATATTCCTAGTAAAGGAAGTTAACTCTGCAATGCTGTGTTTTACATTGATCTTCTTGATAAGCCTGTGAAGGTGATACAGCTCAGCCGTTCTTTGCAACAGATGTAATAATTTCTTAGGTATTTCTTCCTAAAGATGCTACAAAGACACAAACTTCTTTTAGAAGAAACTTCCACACTTTTTGGACGTCACAGGTATCCACTTAGTGCAAAATAACCTTTGCAGAAAACACAGGCCCTGGTGAGATGACCTAGAAAGCTGTCACAGGGAATGAATCTTGCTCCTTCTAACTATGAGAAGACTAGGTCCTGTCCATTAGAGTCTCTGTAAGGCTTGCTCTGTAACCCCTATGGAGTAAGACTGCCCACCTTAGACATAAAGAAATGAGACATGAAGAAGATGAAATTCCAGATGGAGTCCTCTCCTGTCCTCGAGGGACCTTTTCCCTTCTCTGTGCTGCAGGGCCATCCATGGCACAGTGGTGGACATAGAGAAAAGCAACCTGGGCCCTTTTTTATGTGGAAGCACTTACGTTGAAGCATGGTAAGAAAGGGTACAGCTCAGCCTTGTACACATACAGGAATAGCCTTGGGTGTTCTCAGGAAGTAAGTTCAGCCCAAATATTTCAGACTGGGAGGTAGCTTCACCTTCGCAGAGGTACTAGTCAGATGAAGTGTTTGTTATTGCAGGGTGCCATGAAGAATGGAAAGGGCTGGCCATCCAACAGAGATCTTTCTTGCTAAAATACTGTGGCTGAATATATCTGTACTGCCTCAGTTGGAATTACGCCAAGTGGTGTGCTGTCCATTTTCTCCTCTGTTCTTTAGAGAAAAAAAAAATAAATCTATAGATCAAAGATCTTCCATCCTTATCTAGGAGCACTGGAAAGCTTGGGGAACTTTTCAGAGTTTGGAGATCAGCATTTAATGGCATGTTCATTAGAAACAGTTCTTACTCCACCAAGGGTGTTTAGTCACTGTTAGTGAATGATCAGGGCTTCTCTTGTTTCTTCCTAGGGTACCTGATTTCTAGCAAATGTTAGAAACAGTATATATTATGCCAAGCTTAATTAGAAGCGAGTCATGGAGCTCGGATTTGGCATATAAAGACAAGTAAGAAGATTTGTTGGAGAAAATATCTAATGCCTATTTTTCAAGGAATTCAAAATCTTGCTCTCCTGAATGCACTATGCTGGTAGAAGATCAAAAATGAAATCCTTAAATTGTAACACTTTACAATAACTACATGTGTAAAAGAGTCTGGAGTCCATCTACTTGATGCTTTGTACTCAGCTCTTTTAAGCATGCATCTTGTTTCAAAGTATTATGGTTTTTAACAGAGCTGTTTTGTTCTGTCTTTATTGCCATGCTTCTTTATAGTACAGATCTGAATAGGAACACAGCTGAAGGTAATACCATGTGCAAGCTATGATATGGTACCTCATTAACATTATTTGCAACAAATATTACATCATGTGCTTGATGTAATAGACAGACATTCAAAGGAAGTATCAATGAAGTGCCTGCAGTTGTATTTTTCCATTTATTCATATCACTCAGATAATTTGTACTAAACCTGCACAACCCCATAATTAAGTTCTGTCACAACTGTACCTGATTTTGCGTTCTCCATTTGTCTGTCTAAGGACAAAATAGTTGTTAATAAACAGTTCACAATACTCTATGCAACTAACGTGTTTCTTATTTAATTTAGCCAACAGTGATGACGGTACAAATGAGAAGGAAACAAACTTGAAAGAATCTGTTTTTCCGTGTTCTGAGAAAACAGCAAATACTTCAAATTTGGCATCTCAATTTAAGGAGAACGACCCGAAGGAGACTATAGTTGACTCTCTAGTAACACCTCTACAGGAACAACCTGAAAATTTAGTTTTTGCAAATGGTGTAGCTGAAACAAATTGCATCATAGACTATCAGGAAAATAATCTTTCTGATGAAACTGTACCTCTAATGCAGGACACTGATTTTCAACTTTTTGCAGAAAAAACACATGACAAAAACTGTGCAGACAATAAAGAGGAAGATGACACAAAAGGATCTAAGGAGAAAATAACTCTTGTGGGGACTTGCCTTTCTCAAAGAGTAGGGATGGAAAATCACAAATATGACATCATCAAGAAAAGCACTGCAGCACCTCTTTCTTTGTCAGGTATTTCTTCTACCATTTGCTCTGATGCCCCTGATTTGCATTCCACTTTAACCATGCAAGACAGTGACATTTCTCGCCTTATAGATGAAGTTTCTTTTGCAAATGAGAGCGAGATCGATAGCGCTGTCTCAGCTCTGATCGGACAGTTTGTCACAGACGACGACCAAACTAACCTTACTGCGGTCTCAGACCTCCATGGCACTAGCAGCCAGACCTTCAGTATGATGGCTACACACCCACACATGCTTACTGCAGATCTTAACAGTCCTTGTAAGCACAACTTTACTACCACAAAATCCATCAAATCCCCTTTATTCTCAACTCCAGATACTACCACATTCTCCAGCCCTGAGACTGCAGAGTGTTCTGTGTACACAATTATCCATGAGGCAACTCTTAAGCCAGCTTCTGGATGTAAGACCCACAGTGAATTAGTTTGCAAGAAAAAGTTAAATAGTACAGAAAATAACTTGCCTAGCTTTCCTTGTCCTTCACCTCTCTTTTTGCTAAATGCAAATCCCAAAAGCAAATGTGGAACAAAATCTGGAACAAGCTGGGAAGCCCCTGAGTCTGCCAGTTCTTCTTTTGCTTCCAATAGCCTCATCTTTGAGGAGACACTTGTTGACCCTCTCGCTGGTGAAAATTCAGAAAGTAGCAGTCTTGTAGAAGTAGATGGGGATTCTCAAGTTCTCTTGGTAACTGCATGTGAGTACAAAAGGGAAGACATGAGCCAGTTGGCTTCCCCTTTGAAATTGAGACAAAAGCAGGACCCTGGGCATAGTGGTGAGAGGACCTCTGGGAACAGCGCAACTGTTGAGCTCTGTGCTGCTGCCCTGGACTGCTCAGATAACTTCAGGACTGCAGGCAGTCAGCTTCCTTTTCCAATGTGTGAAAATGTTGGCTTTTTGTATCATCATCACTCAGATAAGCAGAAAAATGTAATGTGTGCCTCTGAAAGATCCCAGCTCAACATACGCTCACCGGTGCTCAAAAATGCTTTGGCTTTCCCACCTCATTCGGCTGTCAAGCAGACTAGCCCTTGCAAATCCAAGAGTCTTGGTGACTTGACATCAGAGGATATTTCCTGCAATTTTGAAAGTAAGTATCAATACATAAGTAGGAGCTTTATCTCATCAGGCATGAGAGACAAGAAGCTGGCTGCTATGAAGAATATGAGACCACATTCTACGGATGCCCTGACGGAACAGCTGAGGAAGCTGGTGTCCCTGGACCAGGAGGACAGCAGTGAAACGCTGTACTCCAGGCAGATTGATGAAGACTGCCCGAAGGCGCTGGTCAGAAAACTCTCATCCAGAAGCCAGAGCAGAGTGCGAAATATAGCCAGCCGTGCCAAGGAGAGGCAGGAGGCTGCCAGCAAGCAAAAATCTTCTAACACAAGTAGCGCAGTAGGGGTCGTCCTTCGGAACAAGCCTTCAGCATCTCCTCACGTTATCAACAGGCACTCGACGGGCTCGTATATAGCCAGGTACTTGAATGACTTCCCTGGGGAGGACATGGAGGGCCGAGGAATACCGGAGGGCGCGTGTGCTGCTTTGCACTATGGCTGTAGGGACCAGTTGTACGCACGCGATTCCGTTCTGGAGCTGGAACCCAGTAGTGATGAAAAGCCTGAAATTTATTTCCTGCTGAGACTGTAGATTGTATGTATAAATGCACATCTTCAGTGTTTACAAACTATTTCATCGAAATGAAGGATTTTTAGCAAGACATACTGTTTTGAGGGTTTAAATTATTTAGAAATGCAATTTCATGCTAGTGATTCACTCATGATTTAATGTGCCCTTTCCTGTCAAAGCTTATGTAAATAGAAACCATGCTCCATCCTTATGTATGTATTACTTTGATTTAGAAATTATAAAGTGAAGTGGTCTGGGGACTATTTGCATGCGCATTTGTAGCATTTTGTATTTGTAGTATATGTCACTTTTAAGTCAAGCACATCTGTGCTCAAAAGCCTAACATTGCAATGAATGCAATAGTATTCTGTTTTCCCGATATCCTATCCTACTGTTTGGAAAAACATTTTTAGTGATCACTTTTGGCCTTTTGTGCAACTTCTACTAAGCGTGGTGCTTTCTGTTATTGGTAGTAACGTCCTTGGGATTAGACTGCTAAACTAGGACTCGTGCTGCCCAACAAGCAGCAGTCTTGGAATGGGACCCTTCATTAGCACCACTGTTTTCACTCTGACTTGTACTTAACTGTTAATTTTACATGTTTCCATGTATAAACCATGATTCTACAGCAAACAATTTGTAGAATTAGGGTTAGTCCAAATTTGAGTAATGTGTAGGCTTGTCTTCTGCCTGCTTCATGAAGTATGACAGTTGTCTTCCTTTTTGGTCACCGTGTTGAATGATCATTTCAGGACAGAGTGGAATGTGGGAGTAATTCTGCATTTATGAATGGAAAACACTTAACTTCTGTGTATTTTGTTACGTATTTTTGCTAGTGGTTGTGTGTGTAGCTTCAGCACAGTAGCAGATCTGTTTTCTGTATATTTGTAATTTTATTGCTAAATTGTTGACAGTCAGTGGAATATTTAATGCTGACATGGTAAAGTAACTATTTTGACTGTCCATCTTCATCTTTTTCTATGAATGCTGAAAGTGAATTGAGTGAGTAATCTCAAAACATCTGAAGCTTCCCTGTAGGGAACAACATAGCTTTATTTTGGTTTTAAGATATTCTTTGCCTTCGCTGTAAGTTTTTTCTTATATGTAAAAGATGTACCTTTTACCTCTTTCTTTTGTAATGCAGAGTATTATTATTCTTGAAAACATCATTAAAATAGATTTTTAAGCACTTGGTTACATGGTTACTGAAACTGTAGCAAATGCTTAAACTGACAGTAGTTAGGGATTGCAGACATCTGTCTTGCCATGAGCTTGCAATAAGGTTTCAGAAAGGGAAAAAATTCTGTTATATCTTGTTGATGGTAATGGTTCTTCGCTAGAAATCTGCAGCTGAGTTCTTTCACTTTTCTGGATAGGAAGCCATGTTTATTGAGTATGTCTAACTGCCTGCGTATTCTCACTTTGTTCCATTAAGAGTCTAACAGACGCAACTGCTTGTCTTTTTGATCACTTGGGAGAGAACAGTGTATTTTCTAAATAAAAAGCATTTTTCCATGGAGGAACAGAACCAGATACTGGATTAATCCCTTAAGCTTTGGACCTGAATTTCTATCTCGGTACTTGTGATACAATTTGGAGGTGTGACTGAAGCCATCTCTAACTTTAGGGAAGTTCAGAAGCTCTGTGCCTTGGAGTGTCAGAACTTGGGCCAGTACTTTCAGAGGTGGTTTCAACTTGCAACTTGCCTGGAGCTTGTCTGCTGTGATAGTTTAGAGACCATTTCCAAGTGACAGAGTGGATGTATGCAAGCTGTGATCCGCTGTGCTGAATGCTCTGTGCCACATGCTCACACACTGTATCCAGATATATTTATTTGTATTAGTAGAACCTATACATTCCTTAGGAATAACTGCCATTAAAAGTGCCTTGTAACTAAGCAAATGATACGGTCTCCATCATAGGAGACAAAAACCCCTAATCGTGACTTGAAGGTTGTTTCTATCTTTAATTGGAATTAATTTAGAAAAATTGCATGGTGAGTGCAGGAGGTCAGAATAGATTATTACAGTGGTCTCTCGTGACTTAATCTCTTATACTTTCCTCTTAATTTTAGAAGTTACTTCAGATGGGGACAGTTTGTTGTGTGAAAGTGAAATTTGAATAGTGAAACAGGGCAGGATTTCTGTAGTGTAGACTCAAGCCAAAGGAAGATCTGGCTCAGTAGTTTTTCCTGTCCCACTGAGGTTCAAATTATATTTTGTTTGCACAAGTTTCTCTTCGGTGGTGTAGCATTGGGGTGTGCCAAAACCTTCTAACTTCTTAGTGTTGGAATACTCTGAGCCTTGAAGAACTCAAGTCAGAGTATTCAAGATGTTCAAAGGTCTTCTTGTGATCTAGCACAGGTAAGAAGGCAAGGAGTATTTATGTCAACTGCCATTAATTTCTGTTCTTGAGTAATCTGTAGGGCAGTTTGTGGTCCTGGGCATAGAAAACTGGTAAGAAAGACTATTTTTGTGTCTGTCTGCAAAGGTGATGTTGTAAGAGAGAAGTTTTCAGTCTGCAGAACTTTAATTTTAATAGGTTGTATTCAGAAACAGATTTGGTCCTTACATGTATGTCTTCAATGCATGAAATCACAAGTGGTGAGTATAGAAGCATGAAGATAATCTGTGTTACCAGCTACATCTGCACAGAGAAGCTTGATGATGTGATGAAGTATTTTGAATATTGGAAGCTAGCATTCTGTGTAAAATGTTTGAACTAGAGAGGGGTCTAAGACAAAATCAGAGACATTATCTCTTGCTTTTATGTTCATAATTATAAAAGAAAAAAAGATGAGTAGTAAACATAAAGTACTAAAGTAAATGGTATTTTGCGCATATAATACATTTGGATTAAATTTAGTATTTTGTGTTAAAGCAAGTGCACTAGGTATCTTTACAGGATTTGACCATCTCTCTTTTAATTTACTAGAAATGGAGAGCATTCAGACTCTGGAAGGAAGAACTTGAGATCGAGAGGAGCAGAGTCCATACTACCCTTGCAGAATAGGCAGGTGAAGAATACTCCCCAGGACTGAGCTGCCTTCTGTTTTCCTGCCAGCTGGCATAGGGTCCATTCCAAGTGCAGTCCTGTTTCTCTTTGTATACCAGGTCAGAAAGTATGTCTGATCCCCAAAGACATTGGGGCTATTCCTATGCTTACTGTTAAGTATCTGGTTAAGGTCTTCACACAATTAAGAACTGTTCCATAAGCACATGTCAAAGATCCTTGAAACCTCAGGTTAAATTTCTGTTTCTTTTCCGGATGAGAATGTGTATAAACAACAATTTATCCTTTGCTTAAAACTGTCGATGTTGCTTCTGAATTTGGAACTTACAAATAGTAGAAATGTAGGGCAAGGACAAAAGATGGAACAGAAAGTTAAGACATCTTTTATCTGAAACTATAAGCTAGTACTTTTCTGTGTGCCAAGTGGGAGGTTAAGGTGAATTGGAGATGGGCAGACATCACTCTCCAGTGAAGTCATTTGCTGTAAACCCATTATTTTAAAGATGTACTGCATTCTGTACCAGGCTATACTCTCACTTCCAGTGGATTTTCGATCTGTTCAAGATTTCTGTTATCTTCAGTTTTCAGTTTAACTGAAGGAGCTTCATTTCCTTTCATGGAATGGAAGGAATATAAACAACAGTATATTCCTATGGTGATAGAACTGTAATTAGTGTGTAATATCAGTCTGCTGCAGGCAATGTCTCATTTCCAAATACTGGGCCAAACACATCTCCGGTATAACTAAAAGGTCTGATCAGGGGAGCTATACTATGGATAAATTTGCCTTATTAGATGAGCTTTTTGGCACGTTAAAGCAGTGTGTTTTGGTTAAATACTACCTGCTTTTTCTGTGAATTTCTGATCCTTGGCATAAACTTGAAAACGTGGCATACTTGGTCCATGCATGCCTCTGGGAATCTGCTGCTCTAGTGGTGATGTTCCCATCATGATGATGGCCTGGCATACCTGAAAACACACTGCTGACCCTCCCATATCTGGAGGATGATGTGGTATCACTGGTGGGTATTGATAATATGAGCCCAGAACTGGTGTGATGGGACATAGTCATATGTGGTGATACTCTCAGAATCATAAAAATGTTTGTCTCATTGTGAATTTGTGCTGCAGAAATGATTGCAGTGTCAGAGAAACTCTAACCAGGGGCTAATATGCTTTATACAGCCATGCTAAGACATGATGCTGAATAGCAGTAGGAATGGGACAATTTTGGAAAACTGAGAATGCTTGCTTCAATAGCTTTGTGTACTGGATAATAAAATGAAGGGACACTGTATCAAGAAATTCAGCACTTTCTGAAGTCATCTGGGTCTTTAAATGTCTGTGAGCATCTGGCACGTAGATTAAAAGAAGCATTGTATAGAGCCAGGATTTTTAGATGTATGGATAGAACAGAGACCAGCAATCTGCTATTCAGACATTCATAAGGCCATTCATTTTTCAGTCCTTCCCCAAAATTAATTAAACTGTGTATGAACAAGGCTGCAGCTTTTTGAAAGTCCATCTAGTGAAGGCTTTTTTGGTGCAGAATCTGTTGCAAACTTCAACTTATTCCAATGCTGATTACTCTCAGTGCTTAAAAAAAAATATTTTTGGTCGATGCTTGTCAAGGTTCACTTTCCAGCATGAAATTGTTTTATCTGACTGCTCAGTTGAAAGGGCTTCTTGCCACACAAGTTTCTCTTTCATAAACATGGAGTCACAGCCTCCTCTTTGACATCCTACATGGATCAAACCCCTGAAGTCTCTCTTAAAAATATTTTATTTATTCCTGGAGGTCTCCTGTGAAGGTTATGAAGTTTCCAGCACAATTCAAGAACTGTAGGCACCAGAACCAGTTGCAGCATGTCAGAGGAAAGCATGGAGATAACATAACATGATTTGTACTAGATGGTGGTTATATTTATAATGTGAGGGCATTTAATCTTTTTTGGCTGCAATATTGCAGTTGAAGCATTTGTTCAGTGGGTATCTACCATGTCTCCCAACTATTTTTTTAATTCTTTGAAGGATGGAGGCCAACTTTTGTAAATATGATTTGCATTTTTCTCCTTCTGAGATTCATCGAGATGTGTATTTTTCCTTGCTACCATTTTACCTTGCTGTCCAGCTCAGAAATATGCTGTTTATTATTTTGCATTCCTCAAATTTTTGTCTTCTGCAGACTTTAATCATCACCAGTTTAACACGCTTTTTTTCAGGTCATTGATAAAGCACAGGGCCAATGTCTAAGTCTTACAGGACTCCAATACAAATGCTCTTGCTCACCACTGATTCATTCTCTGTAGCTCCACTTTGAGATCTGGCTGCTAACCAGCTTTGTGCTCTTCTAGCAAGTGTCCTAATGATCACATACTTTTATCAAGAGACTTGAATGATATCACGAAGCATCTGATTAAATGCTTTATGGAAGACTCAAAGCACATAATCATCATCATCACTCTTACCTGTATGGACTGAACTATTATAATTCATAAAAAAAAAGATGTGCAGTAAATCTAGTTTCTTTAATCCTGTTTTGTTTGGTATTAATTCTATTACCCTCCTTTTCTAAATAAATGTTTCCTTTTTTTTTTTTAATTACTTCTATTACTTTGCCCAGTTTTTTATCAGTCTCTTAAGCAAGAGTTATCTCTTTTGATGCATTTACTCTTTTAAATATTGGTACATATTAGTTTTATTTCAGCCCTGTGCAACTTTCTGTACAGCTGAAAATTCAAAAATTAAATATTGGGGCATCTCCCTCAGCCAATGATTTTTAAACTCTTGGATACAAGTGGCTGTTGATTTGAGTAGGTTTTTGTTTGCTATTTTTTCTGTCATTTTCCCCAATTCTGAACAGAATGATTGATTGCTGGGAAGTCTTACAAATAACCACAAGCTTTTGTGTATATCCATTCCTTCACAATCATTTAAATGGCCAGGGCCAAGATTTCTTTTGCACAGTGAAGGAAGGAGCTACAAATAAATTGCATGAGCGGCTAAGTGCTGTTGGAAACTTTGTGTTAAGTTTATGCATTTGCTCAAAGGGGTGATACTTATCTCTTTTGCAAAAGAGTGAATGACCTTTATGAAAATGAAAAGCCAGTGCACCGAGGATGATGCAAATGGTAACTTTTCTGATTATTTCTTACTCTTATTTCAGAAACTCGGTTGTGAAGTAACAGAGCACAAAACCAAACAAAGGTATTATTCAGTTCAAATTCTTTCTCTTGAAAGAAAAAAAAGAAAGCTTTTTAACAGATTCCTAACTTCTGTAGTGTTTTGTTTCCTGTAACTTCAATAGCAATTGAAAATGGATTATTTTCCTCTAAAACTTCCTTTTCAAGCTGTCTTCCATCTGAACTGCATGTAGATATAAATTAGCTGGAAGAAACTATTTTTTTTCACTTAGGATCTGTACTATTCTAGTATGTCTTGTCAAGTGTTTTTAAAAGCAAGACCATGTTATGAATGCTGAAGGTGTTTTTACCTTTTCTCATCTAATGCATACCTTTATTTCCTAGCAGGAGAAATCAGAAGAGGGGAATAAACAATTATTTTCACTTAATAAAGGCTAGTGGTTCACATCCTGGGTTAGCAGCCTTAAATTACTTTTCTAGTTTAGGAAAGAATGCATAAATTAATCTGTTCAGGAATCTGCAGAGAACAGTTAATAGCAGCAAAAATGAGATTGGAATATTACTTTTAAGAAAGTATATTTTTTTAATTCAAAAGCAAAAAGGGTCTCTAGTTACCCTTATGTGATTGTTTACTGGAATATCTAATGCCCCTGCTTTTAAGAGCAGTACAAAACACTCCTAGTGTCAGGGCTCCAATTTCACATTCTTCACTCTTGGCAGAGGAGCCGATATTCTGATAGAAATGCACTGCAAAGACATGAAAAGATCTGCTAGAAAGTTTTGCTGTTTCTTCTATTCATCCTAACAAGCTGAGGAGGTGTTTATTGCCCAGATTCACCACTGATGAACAAGAACTGAAGCAGTAGACAGAAGTGATTTATGTGTGGGCAACGGGACGGGGAAGGCATTCGCTTTAGGCATTAGAACGCATGAGAAACAGAAGTAAACACGTTGAACGATATATTTTTTTTTTTTTAAAGCATTTGTTTTGTTTTGGCCAGTTATGCTGCATTTCAGCAGTGTTGAGGTGGTGTGACATGATCCATACGGTTGATCAAATGAGGTGATAAATCATGCTCATCATTCATGAGTAACATTTTCATTCTATATGTTCAAGATGAGGTTTTGTAAGGTCTGCCTGTACAGCTCTGAGAGGATGGCAAAGCTGCCCAGCGCTCGAGATGGAGCTACTGCTGTCCAGAGAAGCCTCGGCTTTTCCAAGATACTTAAAAACCCCAAACCATAACCCAACAAACCTGCAGTTTTTCTTTACTGCATTTCTTGTATCAGCTGCTGTGAGGTTTTCTACTGTGAGGGGCGAGCATGATGTGATGTGTGGATGCTGTTCACATGCTAACGAGTCCAAGGCTGGTTTTGTTGTTCTCCTCTTGCAGAAGTGTGACTGGTCATTCATTAGTGTGCCCCTTTCTGCCCATGTCCACCACCATGATTGGCAAAAGCTGGTACAGCAGGGCACCGAGGCTTGCTGCAGCGCTTCTGGGCACCCATTTCCCTGAGTGTGTCCCATGGCTCTGGGGCACAGTGTGGGCTATGGGGGGGAAAGCAGGGCATGTGGGGGGCACGCCAGCAGCTGAGGGGAGCTATCCTTACATCCCAGGCTCTGCTGTGTGCCAGAGCTCAGCTTGAGGCAGACCAGGGGCTCAAACGGCAGGTCAGATCCCTGGGCTTATGTACGTGCTTCATCTTCAAGTCTCTCTTTCTGATCTCGCTCTGAACAGGTATCTATGCAAATTTTACCACTTACAGGATAATAAATCCTCCTAGTAAGAAGCATATTTTGTATTCTAAAATGTTTTGGTTAGGGAGCTTTCTTCATTAGTTTCCCATTCTCATCTTAAATAGGATTAAGTCATAAAAGAATAAAACATTTCCTTTTTTTAAAAAGCAAAAGTCACAGAAAGAACAGCCAGGATTTCCCTCAGAAGCATGTTGGGTCAGTTTTATTCTTGGACCAATACTCATTTGGATTTGTTTTGGTAAGGTTTTAATGCTGTTCTTATTTGCAACAGGGAAAACCATGTTCAGGACCCTCAGTCCACATGTATGAGACAGTGTGGCAAAGTGATTACACAGATTACAGATCTGCTTAGACATGCAGAAGGAGAAGTAAATTGAATTTCTATCAGAGATTATCTTTTAAAGTCCTGTGTTGATTGAGACAGAAGAAAATGGGCAGTGCCTGCGCTGGCCTAGTTGAGCATGGAATTTTGTGTGTGTGTGTGTGAAAAGCTGTGGAAGTTGAAATGTGTTCTTTAATATGTAAATTTAGTATCTGGTATAGCTGTGGACCAAACAGGGGAATTTACAGTCCAGGTACAGCTTACAGCTGTATTACCTCGCCTTCTCTTGCTGTCTTTTTGCAAATATTTTCATGTCAGATATATGTATAAGAAGGGGTCATGGAAGGGAGGGCAGGGCAGCTGTAGGTATTGCAGTGGCTTTGTTAGTCCTTTGCTTAAGAGCAGCTTGGTTTTTAATATGTGAACCCTTTGCAGCAGAGACTTGTCTTTACCTATGACATTGACTCAATCACTGCTGTAGTCCTAACAGTATTTCTAGGGTCCAGATCCAGCCTGAGGAGTACAGTCAGCCTCTTCTGCGAGTTGAGTTACGTTGATTTAATGCCTGCCTTTGCTGTTTTGGTTTACCCATATGTGTGTACAGTGAAGACACAGGGGTAAGGAATGGTGAAAATGGTCTAAGGGAGTTTGAGATTCTGAATTGACTAAATTTTTACAAGTTGCTTTGCTGAGCCCTTGCAAATAAAGAGAAATCCTGTTTTTCCTGGTGGGTGCATTTAAAAGCAATGTGAACTTCTGTTTCAGACTTTATAATGACATGGAAATAATTCCTTCATATTCAAAACAGTAAGATCTAATCCTGGCGTGCAGGGACCGTGGCCATGTACAGAATGACACACACGAGTGGGAACTCTGGTGTCTTAACAGGCCAGAACTTTGGTTCTAGGTCTGTGCGGGGGTCTGGAACACCTCTGTACTCTGTGAGCTTCCTGGAGGCTGTGCCACTGACGAGCAAGGGCACCTTGCTAGTTCACACTCAGACTGTGCAGTGGTACAAGAGGGCAGAAGGTTTCAGGAGGAAAGCCCCCCAGCTTGGACAAAACATTCATGTAGCATTGCATGGGACTTTGTGTTGGTTCCCTGTTGGGACCAGTACTAGAGAGAACGCACTGAATTAGATCTGCTCCATTGCCTTTGTGTGACAGTTATTTCCCTGAAGCTCTGTTGCTCCTGATTCATGCGATGTTCTGTAATGGCATTGGTTGGATGGTTAATTAAAGTACATCTGGATGTAGACTTAAATTTGTCAGTAAAGTCAGACAGTATTTATGTGATCCCATTTTAAGGAATAATAGTCTTAAGGAAGCACACTTTTAAGGGAGGCAGTTGTCTTGAAGCAGATGATTAATTCATGCTTAGCTTTCAAGCACTCATTTTGCTTACAGGCTTTTTAAAGTGGATTCTTTCTTTTAATTTAGTGCTTCACATCTTAAACATTTATAGCCAAAATCTTATTTCAGTTAAAGATGTATTATTAGTTGAAAGTGACACTTAAATTCAGTGGAGAAGTTCTGCTGAGAAAACAGCATAGAGAGAGTTGCAGAGTGTCTGCAAATCATGTTAATTTGACTTTTTTTATTTTTACCACTACTAGTATATTTTTCAGTGAAATGAAAATTTAGCTGCATCCGAGTGGATCCTCTTGCAGGGCAGAGTTCAGCAGAACGAGAGAATACAATCAAGTGCTAAACTTGGGTTCTTTAAGTCAGTGTGGATCCAGGGTGTGACTACTGCAGCTGGTGGAGTTTCCCCAGATGTATGCTAGGATGGGAGTCTGTTTCTTGACTATATCCAGAGTCAGTCCATTTAAAGCTATTCAAAAGGCTAACACTAGAGATGGAAGTTTGATTTAAAACATGTTTCACGTTTCTTGTACTTTTCCATATCTGATCTTCAAATAGAGGTGATGCTGAGTAAGGACGATGGTAATTAATACCCTTGTATTTATTTTGTCTTGGGACTAAGATGTTAAATATTTAAAATATATGCCTAGCCTTCTTAAGGGCAAGGGTGCTTGTGCTGTTTTGAATTAATTTAAATAAATAGTAGCAATATTGACCTGCACTCCTGCTTTTTTTCCTATGGCTCGAGTGGGAGCCTAGTTATGCATAGCGTTTGCATAAAATGACCTGCATTCCTAATCCTGGAAGATAATCGTTAAGATTTCCTGGTTTGGTCTGTGTAGTCAGTGGGTAAAGGTTCAGCCCACTTGGATGTGTATTGCCCGCTGGGGGAGACTCTTCAGTCTCTGGCTGTATGCACAGGGTGCATAAGGTGACTGTTTTTAATTGGGCACTCATTAGCTTTCTAAAGCTGGAGTGCAGAGCCGGTAGTTGCAGTGCTGGCTCTCTTAGTACTGTGCACGCACGCAAAGTGCACAGTGTTTGAGGGTATTTGAAGCATGAGCAGAGAGAATCTGTTGTCATGTTGTCTCACCGGATGAAGAAATGTAATGCCACCAGAAAGTGTCTGCTGTTCTTCAGGGACCTTGTCCTCAACTAGAAAGGTTGAAGCAAACACAGGGCATCTGCTGATGGAATACAAAACCAAATCTGAGAGCAGTTTGGGATGAGGCTGCCAAGCACCCTTCAAGGGGCAAAAGGGACAAAGACAAAAATGTCTCAGGGCTATGTAAGTAAAGCCAGGTGATTGAGAGTTAAAGCTGCTGCATTGAGTTACTCCATGTTTGAGTTGTGGGAACACTGGAGCCATGAGAGCTTTGTTGCAGTGAGATCCTTCCCCATCCATAACAGTGTAAGAAAAAGTTGCGGAGGAGTTAATCTTTCTGGATTTCCCTGAAGCCAATATGTGCTTTCATGAGATAAAACAAGATTTACTCATTAATATAGTTTTTAATTTGAAAGATAAATCCTCGGCAGTCTCCTTTGCCTCTGGCTTCCATGCTCAGTCTCTCTGTGCCAAGCACAGTTCTGAGCTAGCTTTGCAGCAGGAATACTGCTAGACTTGACAGCAGGAGTGAAGGGAAAAGGCCTGATGCACACATGTCCAATAAATTGTCCTTTTTGTTTCCTTGCTGAAAAGCACTTTTTTTATGCAAAAGATGTGAAAGTGTGTTATTCTTTTGCCAGTAATTCAAGTTCGTACATTATCAGGCCAGTAGGATGCAAGCCCTTCTCTGCTGTAGGTCTTTGTTAGGAATCATGCAGAGGGGTTCAGTCCAGTGCCAAGTGAAATGGTTTCTATCTCTTCGATGGTTTTGGCAGCACCTTCTGTTGCACTTAGTAGAGCTGCTAAATGCTTAGCAGGATGTATAAATACAAGCAGTGGCCTACTTCTGCTTCTGAATGTGAAGTTTTAATCAAGGAATTACTTTTTGTATTTTTTTGAGCTATAGAGCAGTGTGATTTAGATCAAAGTTCTTAGTCGTTGGTCATACACATCAAATATATTTTTCATTTGTTTCAAAGTGAAAGAATTGTGGAGAAAGTGCTGGTATGACTCGTAGAAAACAATGATGTAAGCATGGTAGTTTTGGGTTTCTGATCCATTAAAGCCTTGCCAGGCTCAACATTCAGTCCAGAGACTGCAGCTGCCGAATGGATATACGTTCTAGAAAGGTTTATAGTTTCTGCCAAACAAAACTTTGCTGTGTAATTCCAAGTAGTTCAGGAGCTGCATGTATGGAAATGCCTTTGTCAAGGGGGAGAGTTTCATATCAGACTGGCAGCCCCAGGCTCCATCAGCTTCCAAGGTTCCTCACCATATTCAGGACAGGTGTTGGCGAGGTCTGCAACAATCTCTCTTCCTCAGTTATGACTGTAGAAGGGGGCAGCAGGAGGTGTTTGTTCTTGTCAGATGAATAAAATGAGACTATTCTTTCATTTAGTAAAAGGAATGCATCCGGTCACCCATGCAGCAGGAATAAGACCAGACAAATCCTATCTCTTTGCCTTCCAGAGCTAAGGCACCAAAACCAGCATGGGAGTATGTTGTCAGGATGTTGGTAATATAAGTTAGTATCATGTAATTCTGAAGGGTATGAATTTCTGCTCCAGGTATTGCTGAAGGAGGAAAGGGAGGATGATGTATGCTTGTTGCTAAACTCCAGTGAGTTTAAGGCTGGTTCTTATCAAAGCAGGCTATGCTGAAAGATAATGCTTGAAGAAGGGATTTCCAAAAAGAAAGTTTGCAGGTAATTATCCCTGTAAAATAAAGGAGAATGATGTGATAGTGGCAAGAAGACTGTTGTTGAGATGTTAAAGACTTGTTACCTCCGTAATGACTTGTAATTAAGCAGCATCTTTGGAAAAGTCTCTGCTTGCTGCTTTCTGGGTAATCTCTAGCCACCTCAGATCTAGATACCCAAAAGGTATTCATTCCCCTGTGCATGCAGCAAAATGCTCTGGATGCAGAGTCAGACTAGTCAAGTAGAAAAGACCCAAGTACTAGAGAGCCAGGTTAGCCTCTGTGGGCAAAGGAGAAGGAACAAAGGATTCGGGGGGGCGGGGAGATTTCCTTGTTTCTGATAAGCATGGAGAGCAACCTTATTAGAAGACATTCATGTCTTTTTCCAGGAGCTGGACCCTGGCGAGGGGGAGGCAGATCCTTCCAGCTCTGCCCTCCAATGCCAGCTTGGCCCTGACTCGCCCACATTCACTGTGAGGTCCCTGAAACACAGTCCCTGTGTTTTGGAATTTTATCATTTCCGGAGATGGAGCAGTGTGGAAAGGCTTGCAGGAGCTCACCTGTATTTTCCTATGCTCTCAGGATGTTGACAGAAGGAAATTTCCTTCTTGCCTATGCTTTTTAAGATGCGCATTGGTTTAGAGCAACAGGTTTGTATCATGACAAGAGTACAATAGACTAGTACTTAGATGTAAAAAAAAAAAAAAAAACCTAACGGAAATCTCACTTGGTATTTTTATCATGTTATGCTGAACCAAGCAGGATTACTCAGTATGTAAGTATTAAAGCCTTTATGGCTTCCTCTGAATGTGAACTGAACTTTTAAGGCTGGAATTGGATCTTTGAGGGCAGGAGTTGCATGCTGTAACACTTGTGCACAGACTGCCAAAGAACAGGTTACGTCCTCTTCTTCATTCTTTTGTGACAATATATTGTCTCAGTATTCTTCTAATACTCCGGTCTCATTAAATTACAAACAAAAATTGCTGTTTTGCAGCCACAACTACTGCATTCAGATAACTGACTGGTCTTACACCTGTTTTGTGTATGTATGATGATGATGATGATGGCTTGAGTGGTGGGTCTAGAGGAAGGGACAGGCTGGGATATTCTTACACAGGTACTCACAGCGAAGGGATGGGATACTCTTACACAGGTAATAACAGAGGAAGGATAGCAAGGTTCAGTCTAGACTCAGAACCACTAAAGAATCTAAAAGGATTTGTGTTCACTTATGCTATTCTAGTAAAAGACCAGGAAGAATATTCCAAAATGTTTTAAAACCCCATTTGGACCACGTTGAATACAATGTGTCTGAAAAACAGAGAAAGCACAAGTTGGGAAGAACACCTTCAACTGTGTTGTTTATCAGATTCCAGGCCCTCTGAAATCCCTCTATTTTTGGATTTGGCACTGCTACTGTTTTTAAAATAGAAGTCTAGTCTCCTGTTGAAAAGAAATGCATACTAAAACAATTGATGCTTTTCTTCCTAAGAAAACGAAGTTAAGCTGGTTTTTCATTTCTATAAGATTGTTTGGTCTTGTGATTTTGCTCTGAATTGCTTCTCTGTATATATTTGATTCCAAATACTGATCAATGACAGTTGAAATATTAAAAAAAAAAAAAACCAAACAAACCAAAAACCGGACTACCTCCAGAAAGTCCTGTTGTTTCTGTTTTCTTTATTTCTTTAAGCCTAAGAAACAGTAGCTGCCAATACATTCAGCGGCTGTCAAATACAACACTGTCAGTAAATCTGACTTCCTGTGAAATATTAGTAAACAAGCAGTTATGTTAACAGTAGCCAAGTTTAACAAGATCTCCGCTTATTATCCTGTCATTTTTTGTGGAAGAATATGCCATTGCTGTCAGATCCATCTGTTCAATTGCACAGCCTGTGCATAGAAATCACCTAGTCTCACACATGGGGAAAGCTTTTGGAGAAATCTGAACCTGAGAATGAAAGATGAATAGAAGATCTGTTAATAAATAGAGCTTAATTTAGATAATTGACCATCTGGTCGAGAGCAGCCAGGTTCTGTTATGTTGTGCGTAGTGGTGAAAAATCTGACTATCTGGCCCAATGCAAACATGATTTGTTATAGTCTGCATAGATCAAATGTTACCCACAGCTTGGTTCATCACAAAATAATATGGAGAGGAAGCAGAAGAGAACGTTGCTGGGAATAGCTATGGAAGAAAAGCATGTAAGAAGGTACCAATTTAAGCATATTTTTTTTTTCCCCCCCAAAAATAGACAAATTAACCTGGTCACTTGCCATAAAAAAAAAATCACTGCTAGTGTAGTTGGAATACCTTTCTTAGAAGTGGTGGTATGGAAAAGTTAACAAATGCTAGAGAAACTTCAAGGGATAAATATACATCCCTAATAATCTGTTTATGTTATTCCATCTAAGAGGCTGAAGAAAAGTTGCTGGGCAAGACAGTAGTTGATTGAATGGTCTGTTGAACAAAACCAAAGGATCGCCATTGGATTTAGCTGTGGGGGGAGTGAAAAACTGGTAAGAGGGTGGTCGTCTTTCTGTTCCTTCTGCAGAGGAGACACCTTCTCTGGAAAAATAATTGGGAAATCCAAACTAGTTGTCATACTTCAGTCATCATGAATCAATCAATCATGGTTTGACTAATTCCAAAATCAATTCAATAAAAAGTGAATCCTATTGCTGCTTTCTTCCATGGTGGTGAAGCCATCTCCCATCGCTGTCAAACCTGTCTGCTTGCTTCTTGGGTACAATGAGCTTAATGGGAATTCAAAGGCCGTGCTGAAAGGACTGGCAGTGGAATGGGATAAAGCGACAGAAGCGTCGTAGGGTGTTGACAGAAACTGTTTGGGGTTTTAACCTGGCTCCCTGAGCAACGCTAACACCTTTATGGAACTGGGCAGAATAACCAAATAGCTGCCAAACACATATTCGTTGAAGTTTAGTAAATTGCTTGGTCAGACATTAAGGATTGATCCAGCTTTGTCACTTTTTGCACAGCAAATTTGTGTCAGCTGTCAAATGTCTTTGCTGCAGACGCTGGCAGGGACTATAGCATATTTGTAGAACAGACTTCCGTCAGCAGCTGTATTGTCATTCTGGTGCCTTTTGCAGTTTGGGATTTTTACTTGCCTGTCAGTGCAAGTCTGAATAATACTCTTAGCTACTCTGAACTGAAATGGATCCTTTCTTTTCCATGGGACTTGTTCAAACCTCAGTGTATTTAATAGATCTATTTGGAGATATTTAGGGGTGTCGGGTTTGGAAGATTTAGTGAAGTCTCATATTCTCTGGTGTCAAAATTTGTTTAGAATTTCTCCTCCATCATCTATGTCATACACGGTTCCTCTCCTTTTTGCTATTCCACACTACATACAAAAAGTTGTCGATAGACAAAAAGTTATGTTTTATTTTGACAGTGGCCTGTCTGTATGGCCTCTCCATGTGGCTGCCCTGGCGTATGTCACTTTGCACTGGTGAATTTATTATGTTGTCAAGGCTTAACACACTTGTTCGTCAGCAGGGATAGTGTTGCTAGTAGGACAACAAAAATGATCTGCCAAAGCATTCAGCTAGCATCTTTAAGAGCCAGAGACCAAATGTACTCTACTTGGTGGTACGTGTGAAGCTACTGGCTTCTGGCAGGAGACTTCTGGTGTCGATTCCCCTTCCACCCTGGGTGAAGCACATCTCTTGCTTGTCTTCACACCCCAGGTGCAGACAGAAAGAGCCGAAGAGGGGTTGAACACATGATAGTACAGATGAGCTTTGTGTCAAACCAGGTGTGCATGGTCAGTCCTTCCCGTGGTGGATGTTGCTTTCCGTCCGGTCTTCATCACAGCTCCTGCTGCTCCAGGACAGCTGAGAGAGCAAGCAGGTGTGGGGCACAACTGCTGTGTCTCTGAAATGCTTGGCATTTGGGTTTTTTGGTGGTTTTTTTTAGCCTGAGTCAGAGACTTTGTTCTTTGCCCTTTTATAAATGAAAACAAAATTTCATCTGTATTGGAGCAAGCTGCAGGGTGGCTTTAGCTTTCCATGGCATGTATTTTACCTTCTGTTTGATCAGCCTTATTAACAGATCAGAGCCTCCAGTTCTGGTTGTGGCAGAGGGCTTGATTGGAGCTTTGAAACCAGTCCCTCAGCTTATGTCACTTTTTGCTCCTCAGAGAGGTGTGAATTGCCTGGGCTTTTTGCTCTACACAAGCACAGCATAAGCGTGTGGGCTGTCCCAGGTTTGGGGGGTGCCTGGAGCAGTGCTGGTGGCTGGCCACAGGGAGAACCCAGCTGCCAGGTTGTTGATTTGAGCAAGGACAGCAGGGAGTGCAGAGATGGCAGCAGTGCCTGGGCAGGATTCTTGCGTGCCTGTTGCTAGCTAACAGTGTTAGGGTGGGTGTGAAGTTTGTGCTTTGAGGCAGCCAAAGGAAACGAACGATGTCTATTAAAACCTAGTAAGATTGGTGCATGCACGGGAGTGTAACTGCATCCTGGGCTGCAACAGAGATATACTGAATCCTAGCTCTTCCCAGAGCAAGGTGGGGAGTGTCGACCGTCACCTAATCCAGAGGGATGGAGTCAGACCACAGGAGCAGAAAGAAGCGGAGTCACGCTTCAGTGGGCTGTCACACTGGGAGTTTCTGAGCATTTTTATTTTTTCACTCTGGATGGGAGCATTTAAGGTAACACTTGATCATTATTTTTCAACTTTTTTGTAACTATGGAGACCAGGAGCTTTGTAAAGCAAAGCAGAAGCTCTCTAGGTGCAGTTGGAACTAGCTCAGACATTTCGGTCTCTTTTGGCCCCTTGTCAAATCTTTTAACTTTCTGCAAACTGGAAGAAAGAATCAGTGGCATATGCAGAATATTACACTTTAGATTAAAATTCAGTGGAATAAATATGAATGAATCTGCATTTGAAAACAAAAGCTAACTCAGAAGCCCCCCTCCCACAGCCACTGCTCTGAATATGAAAAGTATGTGCTGATAAAATCAGCAGGTATGGCAGCTCTCTTGTTGGAGAGGCACCCACGTCTTTTTAAAACAAAAGCAGGAGGACCTGTACCTGGAAATGACAGTGACTGAGGAGGTGGAAGAAGATGGTGGAAAATGTCTTGTTTGTAATGTATATTTGAATCCACTAACTGTTGGATAGGGATAGAAAAGTCTATGTCATCTAACTTCCCACGATTAAATACTATTGTGAAAGAATTGCAGTGTGCCAAGCCCTGTTTGAAGACAAGAGTTTTGATGGATAAATGCAGTGAAGCCTGACTTTGTTAAGGATTCATGCATCTCAAGAATTTTGCCAAACATACTATGTATGGTCCTGCTTTAGTTTTGTTAGATGATCAGCAACTTTGTTATAGTCCTTGATTCCCTACGTACATGTTCAAGTATTACTGGATCAGAGAGGATAATATATTTCCTCAGCATTTGCTTTAGGGGGTTGTAGTGTGTTTAATCTTGGGGTAGGGCAGCAGAGAATAATGTTTTGTGGTGTTTTGTTTTGTTTTTTTAATTCAAACTAAAAGCTCAGTTTCAATCATGTGTTTGTGAAACAAGCGAGGCAGTTGCTCATGTGCTCTCTCAAGAACTGGGCATCTGTGCAGCCAGTAATTTTAGTCTCCAGGATAAGTCCTTGAGGGAGCTGAGCTGCCCTGACCGGAGGTCCCAGGAGGAACGCTGACCTCCAGCAGTCCTGGGCTTCCCTTTCTGGAGGAAAGCTGCCACAGGAGCTAGGCAGGATGCTGAGGTGCTGTGGGGAAAGCAGACCGAAGAGGACATGTCCTGGATGTGGAGCAAATAGTCTCTGTGAAACAGCAGTAGAGTCTGTCCCATAAGGAGAGCCCATAGGAGTATTCCTTCTCCTAGTTCTTACCTTTACTTTGTCCAGCAAGTGGCTCAATTCTCACATTGTGCTTCGTTGGAAATGCAGCAGCACCTTTCCCAGGAAATGAGTGATTATGTAGCAAAGCATGTTTTACTGAATTTATATAATGAATACATTTTTCCTTGAGAAGGTGATTTGGTGGTGCACAAAAAACCGAGAATGTGCAAGTCTGACTTCCGTGTAGAAAGATTATTTACAACATCTTGTTTGTGGCAACAATCCTTAACTAGCTGGGAGGGCTAAGGGATCAATTCATTGCTGTAACGATGTATGCAAAGGTGCTTCAGAGACGCGGTGGGGGAAATGCATTTGTGGCAATGGAAGTCCGTTAATTTGTGATGCAATTTGCGATGCAGTGAGTTTTCACATGTCAGGAGACAACGAATATGATGAATATGGATGAATTTTAATAGGATTTTTAAAGTTACTTGGAAATGATCATCAGTACCGCTGCAGTCCTGTAAGATTTCAGCCTACACAATAATCACCTCGTTCTGAAAATTGCTACACGTGAAGTTTTAGTATCTATGGGAGAATTGCCTTGTTTTCTCTGTATTATACAGAATACTGAATTTTATGATAGCATAATAAATGTCAGGAATAAATAAATTACTAATTCATTGTAGCAGTAGTGCTAGTGCCATGAAACATAAGTTAATAAATGACAACTGTTTAGACAGACTTGAGCCACGCTTACTCTACAAGCATTTTAATTGCAGAGGGGAGTGTTTTATGAATGCTTTTCTATAAAGCCAAGGAATGACTGGCAGTACTTGAACATAAGGCAGGATACTGCACTGGAAGTAGCCTGATTGTACAGTTTCAAGTATGGTTCGTTACAACTGAACAAAGACGTGAGGTTCTACCACCCTGTTTCTTCTCTGTAGGGAGCTATCTGCTTCACTTCAGCAGTCTTGTCCGGAGTCAGCTCTACTGTTTTAAGATAATGTTGATAGAGCTACTAAAACCTTTCTTTTTCTACCTTGAGGTATTTTGTGTTTTTTCCTGCCCAACATAACCTTTGTGTGGGAGTCGAGCGTCCCATCATTGCTGAGAAGACACAAACTGTGTGGAAGAACTCTTCTCACTCTGTCCTGAGAAGTGGCCAGCTGGGGGTTGGTGCTGTTTCACTCCTGCTTGGGACAGTCATATCTCCTTTCTGAGTTCGGTAGCTAGCCAAAACTGGGGGAAGCAGGTCTAGCAGGCTAGTCCCCTAAAAAGTAAAAATCAGTGATGGTATTGGGTATACTGATGTGTCTTTAGTGCAATGCCATTTCTCTGTTAACCAGAATACACACAGTAAGTGGCAAACAGTTCTTACTCATCAGTCTTTCATCCAGCCCTTCTCCTACAGAGTACTCTCCTGCAGGGCCAAGCATGGCTGTTCCTCTGGCTGCTGCTTGCCCCTGCGTCTGTCTCTGTCCCCTGCTGAGCTTTGTCTTCCTTCCCATGGAACTCCTTCCCAAAACAGTATGTACCCAGCCCCCTTTGATTCTGAACAGCCTTGTTTTTCCTTTGTTTTGGACAGAAACGTACCTTCAGGTGGTTTCTGTTGCAGAGCAGCTCACTCTCCGCATTCCCCTAAAATGTGACACAGCAGTAACTCACCTTACCTGCCCCTGACACCAGGGCCCTGGGCTCGCCTGCTGGAGCTCTTGAGAGAAGACGTGAAAATTAGCTGCAGTCATGCTGTCAGCTTGTATAAAACAGGGTATATGGTGTTCGGCATCTTCTTACCTCATTAGATAATATGAGGTAATGTGGTATTGCCTACTAGAACCGGGAATAGCAGCATTCGAAGTTTTATATGGCTTCATTATTTTTTTTGAGATTAGATGATCAGCCTTGCAGTGTATTGAAAAGGTCCTTTTTTTTTCTCCTTAAAACAGCAATGCTGCAAATGTTCTAGGGGTGCAGTCACAGGTGCAGGATGTATCAAAATCTGAATGTGTAGAGGGATTGTTCAAAAATAGGATATTAAGAATAATTCAGAAGATGAGTTGGGAAAGAGTTTAATAAGAAAGGAAATTATCTGGCTCTGTTTTGCTTTGTTTTCCTGGAGCAGCTACTGTTTATGAAATCAGTACACACAGCACTATGTAGCAACACAAAGATAAAATGGTATAGTAAGGGATAGTTCAGAAATAGTAGATGCTTATATTCTGTGTCACTCCTTATGCTGTTACATATCCTTACTTGTATTTAAGATACTCTTTGTGTGATGGAGTATGAATCAGACATATAAAGGCTTTCATTTCCTAAGTTGTTCAGCTGGATTTCTCTTCCCTTTGCAGTTTGATCTGTGAACGTGATCTTTCTTATTTTATCTGTGTGCAGTGAGACTGTGTATTTTGTCCAAGGACAGGACACTGGCTTGTGCCGAGTGTCTTATGCCCCATAGCATAATGTAGTGGAGTACGAAGAACCGCCCCAGGGAACTGATCCTACGTCTAGCTGTTAACAGCATTAATAGTTTTTAGGTGACTCCTAAAGCAGTGACACTAATGGATATGCATAGGAGAACATAAATGTCAGCTACCTTACGTAGTTTTAAGATACATTGTTTGGTGAAAGACAGTCCTATAATTTAAGATCTTTATTTAGTTTGATCTAGGTCATTATGATGATATTTTCCCCAAAAGATAAAAAATTAGAGAAGCACCAATATGCTGATTGATTTCAATGGCTAACATGGCTTATTTGGACATTTTGATATATGTCAAAATTGGCGGTGGAGAGCCAAATAGACTTTTTGTAATTATGGTATCTCCTTCATTGAATTTGGAAACAACTGTTAACAGCAAATTAGGTAACAGCACTAATTAAGCTAGAAAAATAATATAGAGAGGATTAATATAGGCCAGGAAGTGGCTGAGCAGTGTAATAGTGTAAGACAAACTACAGCTGTCCAAACAAACAGCCCACTAACACAGGTCACAGGTGGCATTGACACTGAGAAGGATGAGACTGGAAATTAATGGATTTAATGGGTTTCTTGAGGACTGGCCCTTAGTTGTCAGAGAAAATTAGCAGTCTGACTTTCTGCATGCTTTTTGTTTCAAAGGAGATGTTGATAGAGAGTGAAAAGGCAACTATGTTCCTCAGATTGCTGGAAGGAAGCCTGTTTTTCTCCAGAGATATCTTATATTTTTGGGTTTTTTTTAATGAACTTTGAGAACCGTACATCCGCCTGACAGTCAGACTTCAATGTCCTGCCTGGAGATGAGGTCGGTACCAGCAAGCCTTCCAGTTCATTGCATGTGAGATCTTGCTCTGCGTTCCTTCTTTGCCTTTCTGCTCCTTCTTTACCTGAAACTGTCTTTTCATTGCGTGATCTGAGCTGAAGCTTTTCCACTTGGTGGGGAGAGCAGGAGCTGCCAGGCCACTAGTGCCCTCTTCCTTGTGTATCCGTGCAGTCCCAGCCCTGGTGGTTTGTCCCACGATTTGTCGTAACAAAGTGCGCATATCGATGTTGAAAAGTAGCAAAAAAACTGATAAAAAATGCACCCAATATAAATTCATGAGCAAGGTAATGCAATAGGATCATTCCAACACAAGGGTTATTTTCTACTTGCCTTTTAAATTTGAAATATTCAGAACAGTTTCAGAGTTTTGATGTGTAATAAAATCCTGACCTGTTTTCCACCAAATTGCAATTGTACAGCCTTGGCTTAATAATATATTGCCATCTGGAATTGGGTCAAAGCAAATCCACATACATTATATAACTTGAATTGGTTTATACAAGGAGAAGGGGATATAATATCTTAAGCCTTTTAAATAAGGGATAAGTGCAATACTGGGAATTTGTTAATATTATCTCATGCTAAATTTTAAAATGCATTTCCAGGTGCAGTATTTAAAGATGAGGCTGTGTGTTTGATGGGATCATTTTGCCTTCATGTGTCTGACAGTTCTAATTAGTAGGGATGCCAATAGACTGTTACCCTGTGGTTGGATATTATTGTGGTCAGATGCTGTTGTGATGAGCTTGGCAGAAAGACCCGAATGAACAGGGGGAGAGCTCTTTCTCCCAGCCAGAAGAGGAAGCAAATAAATTAATTGCCAGAGTGAATAGAAATAGGTGTGGTTTAAAGCCTAGGCACTCCTATACTGTTAATGAAAGTTAGCAAAGAACTCCAAAAATAGCTCCTTCTATCAGTATTACAAATAATTGTCCAAGCTCTTCTATTTTAATAAGAGAAAGTTCATTTTACTACTTTGGAGGCTAGAGGGAACGATGTAGGTTGCCAGTGCAGTTCCAGGGCTCAGTTTCTACGGTACTCTCCAGAAAGTCACTGTTCAGCTCAGAGGTGATCTCGCACTTTATTCTGCAATCTCAGTGCAATGTAAGCCTCGGTTGCTGCCTCCCTGAGTTGTTTATTTTTTTCTTTTCCCTCCCTCTATGGAATGGGGCTGGGCTGTCTTACAAATGTACAGGTACATAAATCATACATAAATCATACCTTACACTGACATTTCAACAGCGCTTCAAGAAGAGGAACTGGGCGTTACTGGAGCCCTGCAGAGGCCCGCAGCGCTGTCATGGGACAGGCAGGAACATGGATGTGCCATGCCGTGTTGTCACAGCTTGCACTACAACCGCTCCAGCTACGGAGCCCTGGGTGCCAGCACGGCCGGCGTAACATTTTCTAGGATAATGTTTTTAGGTGTCTAAGTTGTGAAGGTTTTCTTATGTCATCACTCCAATTTCAGAGTCCAGGGCACAGCATAAAGAGACCAAGCCTCTGATCTTAGTGACTTGTACATACGTATATATATATTATATATACATGACTTCACGCTTTTGGAGTAGTATCCCTGAAGTGACTGGGGTGCAAGGTGGCAGTACTGCAATGTGGAATGAAGTTCAGGGATTTTGCAGCAATAAGTGCAATACAGAAGTTAAATTAAAAATAGGTCAACTAAAAATATACTGTACATCAGCAAGTCTTGTGTAGGAGCCTGAAACATGACACGTTGTCAGTCATTAGCCCCCAAAATCAATCAAGAGGCCATGTGGCACAGTGGCCCTGACAATGAGTAAAAGGAATAGCGCTTCTCACCTGTTGCTGCCATAAATGCAGTCTAGCCAAATAGTGACTGGAAATTGTTTCCACATGATGACATGTGGCTGATTTGAGATGAGCTGGTGTCACAAAAGTCCCCTCTCTCTGTAGTTGGCATGTAGACAGTTGTCAGGCACAGGACAAAGGCCAAAGAATAAGCTTTTAAGACTACTTTACTTTATTTTAAGTAGGGTTTTTTTATGCAGTCATAGCCATATGCATTGCCACATTTGAGGTCATGTCATGATTTGGCTAAAATCTGAATGTTATAGTTGGTGCTGCCCTTGTTCTTTCCCCAGGGAGACAATTGCATCTGCAGCATATGGGCTTTTTGGACAGAACTGTTCTTTCACAAGTACTGCTGCTGTAGAGTTGTGTTGGCAAGGACAAGAGGGTGGCATCGTTTGTGACAGTTCTTAGCTCATGGAAGGAGTCACAGAAGCGATCATCCAAAGATTAATTTAAGCTGTGTGTGAAGAGCACTGTTTCAATGGGAATTCTCTGGGAACATATTTAATTCACCTGAGCTTATTTTAAAAGCATATAGAGCCATATTACCCAATCCTGCACTGACATGTGAACTCTTCCTACCCTACTGATTGATGTACAATGCAATGTCCTGTATGGCAGGTGGCCACCGGTTTTCATTAGATGCAGGAGGACCTAGTGCCATGAGGCTCACAAGCAATAGCTCAAGGCAAAGGAGCTGCAGAAAGGGTGATCAAGGACATGATCAGTACATTATAGAATGTTAATTTAATAACTTTACATAGTTAAGAAATATATGTTAATATATCAATACAGAAAGATAAAAACCACATGACACTGAATATTAATTGTCTCAGTTTGAATCTCACATAATACATACAGAATTTAAAGTCAATGTAATTACCTATGCTACTAATTTAATTAGCATTCATTTAGAAGAAAACATCCTTTGGCTTTTGATAGCATTTAAACTTTGCATTGCTTGTTCAGAGATAGCTGTCAGGGAAAAAAAAATCAAGTCCACTTAGGGAATGTCTGAAAAATTCTAAATATTTTGAAATTGAACTATTTCCTTTATTTCATTCCCATGCATATGCTCACATAAAAATAAGCATTGGAGCTTTAATATTCACAGAGCATACTTGAATCAATTATCAGCAGCATCAGTTTCTCTGGAGAGGATAATGATTTGTGCTTCATGTGGGGTTTTAGTATGTTCTAAACTATTGCTGGCAGTTGGTGATGCTTCTAATTGTTCATGTAACACATGGAATATTTTGACTTTAATGTGTTTTGATTTTGTAACCTTTTCATTAGAAAAATTAACTAGTTTGGAGCACCTGCTGAACTAGCAGAGGCATTGGTGCTCGGATAAAAATAAGTAAGTAATTCTGAGGTATACTCACAAAACATGAACTTCTTGTTATCTCTCAATAATATAGTCTAGTATACGTTGCATATATATATAATCTATATATAGCCCCAGAAGGGTTGTTTTCTTGCACACACTGAATACAGCCCATATTTGCTCTCTTCATGGATTTTGCTTTAAATTTAAATGTCAAGATAACTTATTAAAGGGCTATCTTTAGATATTATCTCCCTATAGAAATCTCTAAAAGTATCTTCTTTTCCTTTTTGTCCTAGCGTTTGAGCTTGTCTGTGTGCCTTTTTACTTACAGAATGATTTTTAAAGCATTAAAGCCATTACAAAAGATAACATGCTCTTTACGAGGTTTAAAGATAGCTTATTTCAGTTTAGTATAAATGAAACAAAAATAAACAATCTGAGGAAAGCCTTTTGCTGAACTAAGAATTTCTGCATTTTGCAGCAATTAACTTAAACGAGAGGAATTAGTGGTGAGTTTCTGTGTATAAGGCAGGCCACACAAAAATGACCATTGGCCTTTTATATTTTGGATACGGATTTTATAAACCCATCTGCCTTCACTGGCAAAGTAATGCCAAATTACTCTGCTTCTCCAAACTGTGCCACTGCTACCACTTTCATTAACATCATGAATATTCACTGGATTGTATATAAATTGTATAGAACAAAGTAGAATAATCTATTAAAAAGCAATTATTCTTTTTGTTTTTTCTAGAAGTGAATTTAAATCTAGTTCCCTCACCAAATGTGTAGTCTTTTGCAGGATTCTTGCTGTCCCTCAGGCTCAGATCTAGAACTGGAAAACGGAGAAGAGTGCTAGAGCAAAGGCTACGGCAGTGCTGCCGGAGCAGCCGGGCAAAGGAGAGGAACCGCAGGTTGCTGCAGTCTGGGCTGGAGCTCAGAAAGCAGAACAAGTGCAATCCCTGCTCAATGCAGTGAGTGTCTTTCACCTTCGTTGTCTGAAGTAACTACGAATTGGTTATCTTAATAAAATGAAGTTCTCTCTGTTAAGTTGCTCATTAAAAGGTTGGCATTGCAATGAAAGCGTGCAAAATGCTATCGTTGTGTGCATCGCACATGTATGACCATGTGCAACTTTTACTCTGAATATGCTAGTAGAAAAGCCTATGTAAATGGTAAAAATAACAAAAAAAACCCCACCCATTTTGTTTGGTGAAATTTTACTTTTAACATCCTTTGTCATTTGGGGTGTGTTGCAAAACATGCTGATTCTTTGAGGAAAGACAGGTGAGTTCTGTCATTTATTCTTTGCTCCATAAAAACAAGGGAAGTGTTAAAAGAAGTGGTGTAACAGAAATGTAGATCACGGAAAAACATTTTCCAGAGCAGGGCCGTTCAGAAAGACCTGTCTTCCAAATGTTGATTAAAATGGGATCTTTTCTCACGTGGTGATTATTTTAAATCATATTCTGATGTCTGTGACTATGATATATTATTGAAAGAATGGAAAAGGAACCGTTCCTCAAGTGTTTAAGAAACAAAACCTTGCTAAGAGAGTATATCTGTGTGTACAGGTGGGTGAGAGAGGAAGGGAAAACTGGTTCTTTATTTTTCCTTCTGTAAGCTCTGTATCCAAAGAGAGGTTTGCGTCCAAAAATCCGGGACAAAATACTATTTTGCCTCTGTAAATAATATGTAATATAATTAATTATAGAAATACTTAATTTGTATCTTTTTTTTTTATCATTCAGACCTGTTTTTGCCAATCGCTCTGTACAGCTGTGACACACCACTGGCCTAGCTGCCCAGGACTGCAGGAAGGGGTTGCCATCTGCTGGCAACCACCCACCCCAGCCTGGAGCTGAAGCACGCAGGCTGATGCAAGGTGACTGGGGCAGGAGAGATTTTGAGTAGTGGGACCTGACTCCTGAAGTCCTGGAGAAGTTGGATGATTTACTACGATCCCAACAGTTCAGTCTAACCTGAACAGTAACAATTATCACGAATTTTGTGTACCATGGACAAAGTGAGGCGAGATGATGTAGGCGCATGTGTGGCTCCTGCTTAGGAAACAGCCTTGAACCTGTTGCAGTGACCAGATTTAACTACTGCATAGCATCTCTGGCTGCTCTGGAAAAGAGGAGGCTAATTAGATGGTGTTGGCCCCTGGTTTTGTGATTCAGTAACAGAACTGGCTTCTGAAAGCAAAACTCATCAAATTCTGGGAGCTCAGTCTGGGGCAAAATACGTTCTCAGTGAAGAACCTACAGAAATGAGAAAGGTGGGGGAGGATTAAAGTCAAACACCAAAATCTGCGTTTCTACCTGTAGGTATCGCTCCCAGTTACTCAAGTGGTCTGTACAGTAGCCAAAATGCCAGTGCTCAGTCATTTTCGAGCATCCTTGGCTTGTGCACACAGGTACCCCTGGCTGAGGACAGTGAGGTTCAGGCACCCTGCTTTGTTTCCTGTAAGTGTAGTAGGATTCATTTGAACAGGGGCAATGACACCCCAGAGTGAGGAAACACTCTGCTTTTTCAAAACCCCCAAACACTAAACATCTTTCTTGAGAAAAGTTTTAAGTACGGAGTATTTAGTTTCTTAAAAAACAAGCAAACAAACACCACCACGCCTTTTTCTTTGCTGAGAGATGCAACAGAGCATCTTCGGGGTTCCCTGTAAATCTGAAGTTGCACCATCTGTCGCAAGAGGGTACTGCAGCACAAGTGTAGAAGCTGCTGCTCTTCACACTACCTTTTCTTTAAGGACCTGGTGTTTACAGTCCGTATCTAGCTAGTAAAGCTGGCTATGTTCTTACAAATAAGATACTTTTGGTTTACTCTGTGCATGGAAGTGTCAATTTGTGAATGGCTTTGAGAACTTTATTTTTCATTGGATAAAACATGGTAACATTTTAATGGCTTTTCAAGGCTTGCAAAGCTTTTTTGCATTTATTTGTTCTGGTAATTTTTAAAACACGTATTTTCCCCAGCACAGAGGATTCATTTAAAAAGGCAAATAGAAGCTATGGAGAGGGAAAGGAACAAATATCCATCTCGTATTCTCCCACAAGTAGATAGACTGCAAAAGGAGGTGGTCGTTTCCACAGAGGTGTAGAACCCGGGCAAACTTATGTCAGAGTCACCTGGAAAAGGAGAGAGAAAATGACTTGACTAGTTGTCTACAAAATGCGGTGGAATGCTAAACCAGCCCCTCCAGGAGGACAGTGTCAAATCTTGCGTCGAGATCATGCGGATTCAGGTCCCATTCAGAAGTGGTAAGTCCGCAGTGTGCAGAGCTGTCTTCCGCTCATATAAATACTGTTTCCTTACAGCTGAGTCTCAGCTGGTACAGTTTGGTCTACCTTAGTATATCTGTGACCTTAGTATATTTTTGCTTTATCAGAAGTCATTTTCTTCTGGTCTTGAATTTTGTCCCCTTTCACTAACTGTGAACCTTGTTCAGGCTTGCTTTTTCCAGTTTTTAGGAAAAAGGAGTCCTCATCTGTACGGATTAGAGCAAGATATCTGTAGGTATTTCTGCTGGGCAAGGTGCAGTTTAGGGTGGGGGACTTTAGGGAGCGAACTCCAGGGCTGATTTATACTCAGTTGTGTTGTAGTTTTCTAATTCAAGGGGGAATGTAAAATAAAACATTCTGAAGAAATCCTTCATTTTGTTCTAAAGAGGACATTGAAATCATCTTGCTCCATCTTTATCCAGTGTTGATGGTTAATTGGAATGATCAGATCAAGAAATAAATTATTTAAATCTCAGATAAACACAGCATTTTAGAAAGTCTTTCACAGTTTATGTTAATGAATATATCCTTTTTTCTTTAGCCATTTTTTGTTTTGCCATTGTATTCCTTGCTGGCATGATCTAATGTTCTTTCAGAGGACACAGTAAGATCAAATAAAAATGTTTTCAGCTTGTGTATGACTTCGCTCAGCAGATGAGCTGAAATCATACAAGCTAGCATTTGTTTTTGAGTGTACTATCTTCAGTCTGTAAGTTGTTTTCAACCAGGAAATTCAGAGCTGAACCAAGAATGGGAACAAGCATCACAGCTGAGCAGTTCAGTTAGTTGTTTTTCAGGAGTTAGAACAAGGGAATGACCAAAAGTGTAATGTAATGTCCAGCCGTTTCCATCTCTTTGTCTGGGTACAGCCAGGGCATCATGGTAAAACACAAGCGCTTGAGAGTAACGATCCCCAGTTACGGGGCTGCTATAGGTACCCCTTGTTGGAGCGTCCCACGTTGCTCGTGGTCTCCTGCACTGCTGCCTCCCCACCTTGTCCACCCTCTGAAGGAAGCTTTTCCTGCCCATTTCAGTTTGAAGTGGTAAAAATGTAGCCTGAGCACTGAACTTTAAACTTCACCTGCAAGAACAGCCCCTTTACAAGCCAGGGAAAGAGGGGAGCCTACCTACTGGGGAAAAGGAGAAGAAATCAGCTGGAAGCAGCTTAGCCAGTCGTTCATCCCATTCACTTCCCTCTGCCTCTGCCCTTGGGCTGCAGGCAATGCCAGGGGAAGGGGTAGTTCTTGTTCGTGCTCTGTTTTGCCCTCGGGCACAGGAGAGGTGGCTGGAGCTGGGGACTGGCCTGGCCGGCCCGAGCAGGGGGGGCGCTGGGCGTTCAGGTTTCTGCAAGCGGGTCACACATGGTGTTCCTAATTTCTGCTCTGTCCTTGCAACCATCAATTAATTGCTAGTCTTTAGGATGAGAATTGGAAAGAATTTTCCAAAAACAGTGAAAATGGCATTGTGTGCCTTGTTTTCCTTTTGCCTGGTACCCTACCTCCAGCAAATCTGGAGCCAGAAGAAGATTTCCAGGCCAGTGCCAGTGGAAGGCTGGAAGAGGTGGGGTCTTGAACACAGTTGACTGCTTGAAGATAGGTCACGGCCACAACTACTGCAGAACAGTACGGGGTCTGTCCTTGTATTGGGGTGGCTGGGGGCTCCTCTCAGCTTTTTACCAGCAGAATGGAGCAGTGGTAGCGGTTACAACTCTGGTGCCTGGGAACATGCCTCCCCCTGCCTGCACCGAGGCCTCTTAGGCTGTTTGCTGCATACAGGGTGCACTACAGGTTAACTTTGCTTATCCAGAGAAGCAGAATGCAATCATTATTAACGTCATGTTTTTGTGGTAGCAGGAAAATCACGTGGAAAATGTAGCATGGTAAGGCTGGAGTTTTAACTCGGGCTTAGTAGCTTGGTCAAGAAGTTAAGATACCGTGCAAATCTGAGTGACACATTAAATGCCTTCAAATTATGAGGAAAATGCCAATTTTTCTTCAGCTCTCACAGTAAAAGCCACACCAACAGGTTACACTAATGTACAAATCATAAAATGCATCCTCCAGAAAGCTGACATTTCCCAAGTCACAAATCCCATGGTGATTTATGGTGTATGATGGGTTGAGTTTCCTTCCAGAATAATAATCACTGGAAAGGAAGAAATTCAGTGAAGTTTTTATAAGAAATACCTGAAACTTGTCCTATCGCTGACCCTGAGCTGGGCAGCTTTGGTTGCTGAGCTATTCCTGGGAGGTGTTTAGTATCCTGCATGCCCTGCAGTTCAGCGGCAAGCGAAGGTGCACAGCATTTGGTCGGACAGGGCTCCAGAGCTGCTTTCTGTGTCCAAATAACTGCAGTTAAGTATGCTCGGCTCTTTGTTCTCGTACCGCCGTCCCTGTGGGGCAGGCAGTTGTCCGTGGGCTCGGCAGGCTGTGCAGAACAGGCTGGAAACCCTGGTTGGGTTACATTGTGCATTGAGACTTCTGACACTAAAGGGGCAGCTTTGACATCTGGCATTGCCTTGCATGCCATCGTTTTGTAGTGCGGCTCGCCTTGCAGTCATCTAAAGCTCAGTACTAAGAAATCCAGCTGAGACGGTTTCTCATAAATTATGTGGCAGGCAGATTTATTCACAGCAATTATCCCAGTGCCAGCTAGAAAGGTATTTACCACTCACTCAGCAGCCATTGAAATGAAACTATACAAAGACAAAACCCACAGTTATCGACATTATTTTTAGACACCAGTGGGGACCCAATCCAGAAATGACATTGCACATGTAGATGTCTTCACTGCTAGTGCTGTTTCTCCATTATATTTACAGCTTTTTTTAATCAGGTATCCCAGCATTCAGCTGAAGTGCTTTGTCAAGAGAAATGACATGTATACCCCAAGCCCTAGGGTACAGTGTGTGGAATTAAATATTTAGTAGCTTAATAAATGGAATTTTTCAGGTCTTCAGTTGCATAGTTATCAAATCAACAATCAGTCTTTATTTTCATGATGTAAATGTGAGTGGAAATAATCTAGCAATTTTTAAGGGAGCTTTCAAGTGCTAAGATTGGTGTGACTACTAAAATGCATCTCATTGGACAAATTTTCCACACATATATCTATTTGGTGAATGCAATACTCTGATACCTTCTCACATGTTAGTCTGCAGGTCACAAGAGAGTATGGCAATAAAATAATTCAAAGCATTTAATCAAGGCTTTTGATTTGCTAGTAAATTGGGTTTTGGTTTTTTTTAAAGAAAAAGCTTGATTGAAAGAAAGGTGATTTTTAAAAAATAGTACCAATATTACAAAGCTATAAACATTTTATTACTTGGAGCATTTCTTTTGTGAAAGATGAGTTGATATGTCCCTCTAATCTAATACAAAGCAGTGTAGCCTGCACTTGTTCATATGAATTGTATAGTATTTGTAAAACTGAAAGCATTTCTTTGCCAATCGTCTACTGAATGCTGCATGTAGACTTTAAGATGTTAGAATTATGGCTAACTAAAAATATAAATTTGACATTCTAATATTTGATATCTAGGTACTGGTGTAATTATGATTAGAATGTACTCTAAACATGTTGGCTATTTAAACAATAAATATTGCCAATTTTCTTTGCGAAATGGGTGGTATTTTAATGAGGTGTTCTGACAGTTGCTTCCCAAACATCAGACAGTAAATCACTCAAATTCAGCAGAAGTAGTATAGCAAATGCATCCATGTTGTTGTTACCAAGCAGTTGATATTTGCTGTCTCTATTGTATTTCCAGCATCCCTCAGAGGGGACTGTGCTACGAAGAAATCCTGTCTCTGGTACAAAAGGGGAAGAGTTTGCCTCTTAGTGAGGTGGTATGTGATTGTTTATAGCTAAATCTTTCCCTAACATACTGTCTAAGAAAGCAGCACCAACTCAGGGAGAGGAAACCTGAAGCTCACGAAGCTGAGATGTTTGTCTGCATCTGTGATCTGCGAACAAGCACAGCCTGTATTTCTGCTTACCGTAATACCCTGTGTGTACAAACACAAGACAGTGGGTGGGTTGAGGGATGCGGAGATGCTGTAGTTTCTGATGTTAGGCCTGTGCCCATTATTGTCACAGGAAAACAAAATACCAACATGTTGTGGCAATGTATCTGTCGGCCTCGTGGCCCTGGTGTTAGGTTAGCCTGCTGGAAAGCTCCTATATAATCAGTCTACCTGTTAAAGAGCTGTACAGACACATTTCTGCTAGTGTTGGCTTCATTTTTCGTGTTTTCTTTAGGATTGGACTCTGGCTTTAATTGCCCCCTTGCCCGTTAAATTTCCATGAGCACTCAGCTGTCGGTCCCCTCCGTGCTTGAGGGCAGATGCTGCAGGTCCTACGTTTCTTGTGGCAAAGGCGCCTGCTGACACAGCAGCACCGACAGCTCCGCACGTCTTCCCTGGCAGTTTTGGTGCAGAAGCAGTTAAACGCCTTGGACGAGGATGGCGTCAGGTCTTTCAAACCATGGCAAGCTCATACAACTCCTTTGTAGGACTGAAGGAATAGCCAAAAGATAGCAATCAGTAGAATCATGAGCTTTCTATTTGTAATATGAGGTGGGATACTTTTGAGCACAGCTAGGGACATTGTTTCTTCCAACCCCTCGCCAAAGCTTTGGCACAAACACAATCAAGCAGCCTGCAGAGGGTCCTCGCCACTCCCCATGGCCAGCGGCATGTGCGGCTACCCTGGGGAACAGCAGGAGCTTGTGAACGACGGCATTCATAACTTCCAGCCAGCCAATGAATCCAACAGCAGCCTCTGCTTTTTTTTCTTTCCTCTGGCAAAGTCCACATGGATCTGAAGAAGAGAATTTAATATTTTCTAAAACGTCAGTGCTGTTTTTTCCCTTAAAAATGCTTTCTCTTCTGGAAAGACTTGCAGCCGTGCTGGCTTACTTGGTTCTTCCTCCTCATTTTGGCCCTAATTCACTTAAAGTACTGAAAGCATTTAAAGTGCATTCCTAGCTTTGAGCAGTTAATGGGACTGAAATCAATGAAGCTGCTCAAAAGACTGTTTTAAGTGAGACAAATCTGTTAGCCTTCAGTTCACTGAGGTGTTCTAAAAAAGGAGATCTCATTTCTGACCACAACTAACCATCCAAGTCTAACTCTGAATATTGAGTATTTCATCATCCCAGCACAAACACGGAGGAAAAAACATACATGAATTATAATGTAATTTGAAACACAAATAAAAATGAGGGAATTGTTTTTCTTGTGTATTGTTCTTCAGCAGGCAAGAAAGTAGATGCTTTTTGCCACGAATCATTCTCTTGAGTTCTTTTTTAAGCATTGGGTAATCTCCTTGATTTTATATTTTGAAACTGTCCCCCTGCTTTTTTTTTTTTTTTTTAGGCTGTTGGACTGAGATCTATTGTAGAATTTGTCTGCAGTTCATTCCTCCATTTCAAACAGAAGATGTGTTGTTTAAAATAATGTCTATGTTGTTACAAGATTCTTTGCTGCCGTTACAACTTTTATATCCTTAACCTCATGCTTTAGACTTACAGAACAATACTTACTATGCTCGCAGCTAAATTAGGGTAGTAGTTAGCAAAACTATTGTGAACAGCAATGACTCTCTGTCCTTGCTTAAGGCAACTAGGCCTGGAAAGATCCCAATCTGTGAAGGTCAGATTGTCTTGTTGTTAGGAATACATGGTTCCTGGTAGAAATTATTTCCATTAGATCAGATGTATATATAATTAGCAGAACCAAACCAGATAGGATTCTTACAGGAACAGCTATGCAGCTGATGAAGTTATTGTATCAGAGAGGTGGGTTTTTTCAATAAATATATTACACAGAGAACAATCATATTTCTTTTTACAACAAGTTGGATCTTATCCCAAAGAAGTCTGCTCTATAGCACAGCTGGGCAAAGAATGTAACGCTCGTATTTTATTCTTGTCTCTCAAAATTATGTGATCCACTAAACTGTGCATGGCATAATAAAATGTTATGTAGCCCTGAGTTTTATTTTACAAGTATACCCATTTTGGATAAGCAGTAATGAAATCACTTTCCTTACGTGGTGCTTGGGGAAAGGCAAGAATTTTTTAAGGAGAACTGTCTTGCTCAAGAATGCAGAGGATGGGCAAAAGCCAAGAGTGAAGCCACACTAGGCATATCCAGCACCAGAAAAACTTCAGTACTTGGAGAACTTGCCGTTTCAGTTATTATATTGGCATACCCATCTGAAACCAGTGGAAGTCCTTTGACTAGTTTCCCTGGGCAGATGAACACGATCCTTTGAGGGGACTTATTGAGCCTTTGCTGTGAAGTACCTGCAGGTCTGGAGGTGCTGCAAGTGCTGTCACAACTGCTGGGAAACAGCCTGTGGGAAATTGTAGAGAGTAACAGGTTGATGTTAAAATTTATGAAAAAGATGTTATCACATGATTGCTGTTAATAGGTAGACAGGAGTTTCAGGTCCCAAGAAAATCCTTTTAAGTCCTGTGTTCCTACTAGAGGACGTCAGAGTCTGATCCTTCAGCCAGCAGAGTCCCTGCTGTCAGCAGAGACTTATTGGTGTGGACCTGGTGTTAGTGGGCAGACAGTAATGTTCGATGTTTCTGTTGCACCTGCAGAACTGGAAATAATGCCTCAAAGTACCTGCTCTGAAGTATCTCATTGTACAAACAGAAACACAAGAACCTAAGAGACAGTGAGCACAAGCTGCCTGAGGAACAGGTCGGTCAAGGTACTGATTGCAGAAACTGATGAAAACTTCCTTAGGTGGTGACATGACTTGGCTCCAGTTATTTTTCTGTAATTGTTATCTTAGAATTCATGCTAACCTCAAAAGACCAAAAAATGGGGACTGTTTATAGTATGCAATGCAATCAATCTATACAAAGCTAAATTAATCAGTGATGTAAAACAACTGTCTTCAGTAAAGTTTTGCCAGAGTTGAATGCTGTTCAGTCCCATTGTGTATGTTAGCATGGTTTCTAAGATACTGATCACAGCAATACAAATAATTGTATTTAAAATATTTCACTGCTATTGATTTTTTTTGTTGTTGTTCATTCCGATGAAAGTATTCTGAAGATGGACACAAGCCATGTGTAGCCTGGGGCCCACAGTTTCCATTCTTGCATCTAGGACGAAAAATATTATTCCTGTAAAAATAACCAGACATTTAATTGCATTTTCTATGGGTATTTTGAAGGCTGTCTCTCCCAACTGTTTTGTAGGTGTAGCATTGGACATGTATCTGCACCCTTCTGCTCTGCCTCTGCAGTCAGGGAGTGGGCAGGGAACTGAGAAGGGATCCTGGGAAAGCAGCTCCTGTGTTCAGGAACAGCCCCTTCCTTGGTAGGGGCTGGGATTGCATCTCCATTATAACCAGTTCTAGTCCTTTCAGAATTAAATACGTGAGTTATGAACCTGCTTTAGAACAAGTTAGATCGTGTTGGTATGAAAAGCCAGTATTTTTTCCACCTGGTGCTGTAGAATCTAACTTTAGCTCAATTCCTTTTTGTCAGGCTGTCTGATATAAGAGCTCCAAGGAAGATGTGATCTCCACAGCCATCATAAGAGAGGAAGCAATGCTGAAGAAAGGTGATAACTGAAATTTACTTTTTTATGTGAAGTATTTAATCTTTAATCAATGAGCACATAAGAAAGGGATAATCTCTTTTAGAAGATCTGTATAATGTGTTTCTGCGCGCTGTCTTGTCTTCTTGGAGCCCGCAACCAATTCCTCTGAACTACACAAACATCCAGATTAGATCTCTTCAAAACATCCTGTGCACCTGTTATATGGAATGGCTTTTGAACAGCAATTTGCGTCCTTTTCCATTTCAGAAACACACAGGAAGAGTCCCTGTTTCATTTAGTATCCAGGCACAGCTCTGAGATGGGATTATGTATAAGCTTGCTGAATGTTAGAGAAAATGTCCTCCTGTGCCTGAAAAGAAGCATTTGGTTAAGGGCTTTTTGCTAATGTGTGATGCACCTGTGTGTTCCTCTGAAAGTTCTGTACAGGACTTCATTTCCTTAATAAACTTTGAATGGGCTTCTTACGCTTATTGGTCAAAACCCGTGGCCAGGATCACTCCAAGGGATCTTTATATGGAGCTTTCCTTTTGCGCAATACAAGCTAGTGTGCAGTTTGTTCTTTTGGCTCAGATCTGACACTCGCTCATCTTCATGTTTTTTCTCTCCTGAATTAGAGACAGTTTGCAAGGATTTATCCTGTTTAGGACAAAATAATTCTCAGATTATTTTAGGAATGTTCCTTCCTTGAATTTTGTTACCCACTACCCACAGGAGTAATGAAAACCTGTGACTGTGCACTGTAACCTTCCAGAGGGAAGACGCTAAACGTACTTCTGTGCTTTGTGGAGTGCAAGATACGTGGTGATGCTTAGCAAGTAACTAATAACTATAGAAATACATGTACAAGTATTGCAGTGTAGGACTTGGCTTGGCTTTTTGATAGGAGAGGGACAAGAGAAGATGTGGGAGACTAAGAACGAACTGGCTCCCTGTCATGCTTTAAACAGTGGATGCACATAAATATTACATGAACGTATCATGTGGTGTTTCATGGCTGTAAAGAGACCATAAAGCAGTTTTCGCCCTTGTTTCTCTCCCTGTTCAAAAAATGACCCCTCTTTATTCAGCGTTCTCTGAAGCAGATATGCAATTGCAGGAATAGGAAAAGGTAACCTTGAATCGCTTGAACTCCTGCCTTTTTAGACAATTGAATGCATATAGCCAAAAACTGGCATCAGTGAGCAAGGCAGCTGCAGCACATTCCAAATATTGCTCTATTTAAAGCATCCCGAGGCTCACAAGAACAACTGCAGAGGCAAACCTTAAAACTTGCCAATAAAACTAGCAGAGGGGGGAATGGCAGAACCAGGTAAGATGCACAGTTAAATGTGAATGTAACAGTGTATTCTTAAAATTCATAAATCTGATCAATGTAATGTGAAAATACTCACCTATTTGTTTTCTTGTATGATGCACTATATATTTTACTTTTCAGTAGGTGTAATAGGTTTAAAAGCTAATTCTGTTGACAGCAAGGAGTTTAAAGTAGCTTGGGTTCCTCCTGTAATTCTGAATCCTACCAGGTTTTTTTTCTCTTTAGTTTTGTTGTAGATGTGATTTTAGGTTGGCTAGCAAACGGAACTATGTAAAATGAGTTTTGTTTGGCATTTTAAATATACTGTCTGTGTAGCTGAAATCTGAGCATAATGCTAGGTGAATGTATAATAATTCAGATTTTAACGCCACAAAGCTGAAGTGGCAGAGCAAAATAAAATTCTGATAATGACCTTTTCATTATAAGCACATTTCCACTTTCTCAAAGGAGAAGAGGGATTTTATAAAAATGCATTTTATATTCATTGTCATTTTCTATTTACTTCACTGTAAGAGGTTTAGATGGTGAAATGACTGAGTTTAAATATGGTGTTAGCAGTGTACACAGTTATTCAGGTAGTACTTTTCCTTGTAAAACTATTTTTTTCTTATACATCCTCATAGCTACATTAAAAGTTTTTAAAGGCTCTTATCTCCCTTTTTTGCACCATTACCACTGGTATCTAAGAAGGATAGTGGAATTCTACTAAACCTCAGATACAACAGGTTGCTAAATGCTGTTTCTTAATTTTAGTTTTCACTGATATCTACAGAATTTATACAGATACTGGTATTCCACCAGGAATTAGTACTTAACCATACTTTGCATTGGTAGGATGTATGTTGTTATTTATGTTTAAATATTTTAAAAACACAAAACAAACAAAGCAATGTGGCTATAATTGCTCAGATGGACCAGCCTGGCACCAGCACCAGCCCTTGGGTGCAGCGAGAGTCGCAGCTGGGCTTGACTGCCTGCTGCCCGCACATACCTCTGGCCCAACCCCGGGTTGGAAATGGTTGGGCAACCTCACTGAAATGAATGAGCGCAGGGTTCACATGATTTTTAAATATGAAGCTGGCAAATGCCATCAATACAAAAGCCTGTCCAGTTCTGTGGTTAAATTAGTGTCGGAGCACCACAGCCTCTATTGGCGGCACGTAAGAGCATGGAAAAACTTGTCTGTTGGGGCTGGCAGCTGGGAGACATGCGGGACGTGGTCTTCTGGGCATGCCCATGCATTCCCCCCTCCTCTGCTGACCAGTGTAGCGTTCACATTGCCATCCCAGTGGCGGGTTAGTGGTTTGGTTGCACGTGTGCATGTGTAGCCTACGTGAGAGAAAATACAAAGAAAACTTCTGTGAAATTCTGAGGCATTTTGGAGTAGGGAACATAAGACTGCAAGTTTGAGCTTGACAGGCTTGGGCAGGGAGACGTTCCCTTCTTTACCTGCCAAGCCTCTGCCTGTTTAAAGTAAGTGGGAGTTTTTTCCACCTGGTATCTTGGAGCACCATTGACAGTGCAGTCGGGCCCAGGCATTTCAGGGGTGAAGGCAGCTCAGTGAGACCACAGGCATCATTTTTTCCCTTGGTAGCTGATAGGAGTTTTGACCAACTAGACAGCAAAACCAAGCCAACTTAGTTCCAGATAAAAGGTAAACCCCAGGGAAAAAAAAAAGAAGATAGTGATCAGATGAAGTTTGTCAGTATATTTAGGCTGTATTTAGCTTGGAAACCTGTGCTGCTGTACCCTGTAGTCGAGGGATCCTTGGCTTCACTGTTGTACTTGGGCGTCCCGTGGTGGGCGATTCTCAGGGCTTCTGACCTGCAGAAGCTCAGAGCTCAGGAGTTTGTTTATCACATGCAGAGGAACCCTGCTGTAGCACAGCAAAAGTGCTGTGTGTTTGCTGCTCTGACCAGCCTCTTTCTGTTTATTTTGAGATGAATTCATGTTTGAAGTAGAGAAAAATTACTGTAATAGGGGAAAAAGAAAGTAATTTGTAGCTAGAACGCCAGCTTATATACACAGGTCACAGTAAGATTCCTTTATTTATTCTTGCTGCCATCCAGAATTAGCCTTTTTATTTCAGCAGGCTCTGGCTCAAACCCCAGAAGCCAGGGTTTGTTTCCTTGGTCTGTTTGAAAGCAATACTTGACTGCGATAACCCACATTATTTCCCTCGGTATTCTGCTTGCATGTGCATTCATTTAATTGGTGATTATAACAAAACCTCGTGTTTTAGGGGTTTAGCTGGTTACCTGCAGGTGTCAGAAAAGATTTCTTTCTTTCCAAACCGCTGTTGCTTAGAAGTACTCTGTTCCTCTGCTGCTAGTCCCCCCACACCCCATCTCTACCCCAGGCTAGAAAGTGGACAATGCAGATGCTTTCTTTCTGGCTGTTGGTGCGCATGGCCTTGCTCCATGGCAAGGGTAATACCGATTCCCGGGTTTAGATTCAGGATAGTTTTCCCTTGGACCAAATATTGGGACCTTGGAGTTTGTCACCTTCTTCTGAGGCTTTACGAAGGGGTTACCTGCTTGGACGTCTGACCCGGCCGAGCCCCAGCCTTGTGCCTATCTCGCATTTTAGTCTCTCCTGCTGGTGGCATAAAATATAGTCTTCTAAGCAGTTGCTTTATTCTAACTTAAGTCTTGGGGTATCTGTCCTGTGACATACAGGAGATCAGAGCAAATGATCTCATGGTCATTTCTGTTCTTAAACTATGAAACGCAAGTACTCCCAATGGCTCCCATGAAACTCTATCCCTTGGAGCCAGCTGCTTGCTGCCTCATGACAAATGCTGGGCACAGCATTCCTGCTGACCCATCAGGACTTGCCTGCCTCTCTTATCTTACTGCATTTAAACTGGATCTCATATAACAAAACACCACATGCAGTAGACACAAGGGCAACTCCGCAGAGCTCTGTCAAAACCCTTCCATGTACCCCAAGCAGGATTCAGCCCTTTATTTGTAATAGGACCTTTGGAAAAATGGCAAGTAAAGAGAAATGATTCCCAACAGAAGTAGCTTTACCTTATGAAGTGTCAAAGGAATAACAGTCTTTAAATGAAACAGTTAAGGGACTCCCCTGTGGCAAAAGGACACCCAGTCTCAGAGCAGGATTTTATCTTTTTGCTGTGTGGTTGCTTATCTGTTTAATATTTTTATGGCAGCACATGCAGATTTTCTATCTATGTGTTCTCTCTTTCCCTTTCAGTAGATACACCATGCAGTATCATGGTGAGGCATGTTTGTGTTGTGCATTAAAAGAACAATGTGGAAAACCTTAAATTATTGAGCATGCCTCCAAAATCTGTCTGGTTGATCGAAAGTGTGCAAGGTGTTGTGAATAGTTCTACATTTTTTATTAATCCTTTCAAAAACGTGGAAATCTTTTAACTGCAAAAGATGTGCCTTAAAATGTTGTAATATATTGGTAGTAATACGATCTCAAAGGTTGATATGCTGCTTTCTGGTAAGCTTCTGCTATTTGCAGGAAACTGATAGATGGATTTTTGAAATTCTGATGCTGTACAGAGAGATATTTCTATCAAGCGCTAGTCCTGCTTTCTGCGTGCTCCTTGAAGAACCATTGTTCCTGCACTGGACTCCATGTCTCCATGTAATTTTTTAGCTTGTTCTAGGACTAGGGGGCAATACAGGCAAGATGTCCCGTGTTTGTGCCTGGCCCAAATCAGCCGGGCAGGTGGTACATTCACATTGGAAACTCTTAAGTTACTTCTTACTTGAAAGTGGGGAACACCCTTGCAGCAGATAATTACATCAACCTTAACTACCCCGTATTGCTGTAGTGACAGGATAGGAGAGGGCTAAGTCGGCACCGTGCACAGAAAGCACAGAGATGAGCTATGAATCCCTGACACACAGCTGCTGGCAAACATCCCTTTGGGGTGTGGGAACTCATACAGCATCCCCTCACTGCAGCCCCAGGCACACTGATCTTAAATGGGTGCAATGTGAAGTAATCGCTGTATTTTTAATCTACTGTAGCCAACCTAATGAGATTTCTAGAAGGTGCTGTACGTGTCAGGGATTGAATCCTGAACCTGCCGGGGCAGCTGCTATCAATAAAACCCAGTACAGATGTTCTCCTGGTGACCTGTGGAGACCAAGGACAGAAGTGTGCTTGTCTCCTCCCTGTACCCTGCTGCTTTTGGAAGCGCTAAGCCTTGTACCTATCTGATTGCAGAGACCATAGCATGGAAATCTCCTTGGGCTTTTGCTATGTATTCTCATTAGAAGGCCTGCCAAGATACGGTGACTGCATGCTAAAAATAGCAATCATAGATAACGTGGCCCAAGCTCACGTGTATCTTTTTGCTCTGTGATAATCATGGTTTTGATGTGTTTAATTTAGTGAATTCAGCGTCAGTGTAATGTGGCCTTTCTGAAAAAGACCCTCTTTTCTCTTTCAGCCCAAGTCCCGCTTTCACGACTCGTTGTACCTATACTCCTTGCAGTTGGCTGGATAGTGGGTTGTGCGCTAATGGTTTACATTGTCTTCTCTTGAGAGAAGTAAGTGACTTCTACAGTTGCCATATACCATCCATGCTTCTTTGGTTTGCACTGCCACCTTTTAAAATGTAATTTTCTTTGTTTTACAGGATAGAAGAATTTACAATTATGTTGATTAGAAGAACCTGGAAGTTAAATTGAAATGTCTAACGACTACAATATGTATAAAACGAGTTATTTTTAATATCAATGCTGTAAACATGGTGTACACTTTTTATCTATGACAAAGGTTTGAATTGCTAATTAGAACATTAGGAAGAATCATCAAACCAATTTCCCAGTTTTCAAAGGGTTTGTAATCGAGGGAGTAGTTTTTGGAGTCCAGTGGTAGGTCAGATAACTGCCTGTTCTGCAGCCTGCTTTGCTTTGTTGTTGCCACCCTGACAGTATTCCCAGAGTTAGTGACGCAATGGTGGACAAAAAAGTGAGTTAACCTCATCTGTGAGATGTGCCAAGCTGGGGAAGAAGTATCACAATGTATTTGGGAAGGTTTTAAGTGAGTTAAGATAATACTTTTAAGATTTTTAGTAAAAAATAAATTGTTAAATTTAAAATACTGTGGTGGTACACTCTCCCTGTCCCAAGATCTGAAGTATTAGCGTCTAAATAAATTTCCTGAAACTACATTTAAATTCCTTTTAAAAAAAAAAAAAAAAAAAACACAAAAAAAAAAAAAACCCAAAAAACCCCCAAAACCAGTCATACAAGCATACTAATACATAAATCAAAAAAAGTCCTTTAGAAAATGAAAGGAAGGCAGGGCAAGTTACCTGGAAGCAATGCATACTAAAATGTATGACTTGGACTTTCTAAATCCTAAAACATTTGGGTTTTATTTAATAGTATGTAGATAAATACCAAATTAACTGCTGGTCTCTTCTGTTTACATGATGTTCAGGGCCCAATTTTGTATTTTTCCATTGGCAACCAATCCAGTTCTTGTCAAATTAAATGCTGGTGGACTCGGCGGGCATGGAACTGGATTGAGACCATGTGGAATTCTAGTTCTGTTTTCTGGCATGCTGGCAGCCCCCCTCTGCTGGCACCAGCCAGAGTGCAATCCAGGGAGATTGGAGAACAAAGCTAGAATTCAAAATGGAACTAAATAACTAGTCTGGAAAAAATGCAATGCAATGCAATAGGTGAAAATTTAATTCCTACACCTTATAGGAATTGTTAAAAAGCACAAATACGGGACAGGGAACTGCTGGCTGGATAGCAGTTTTCAGAAAAGAGCCTGGAAATTGCCGTGTAGCACAGCCTGAATTCTGGTCAGCAATGTCATAATGTTGGTGTGAAAAGTGAAACATTGTCTGGGACGTTTATGAGAAAAATGGCCTGAGAGATGCATGAAATGATCCCCAACGGTAAGGCCTCCCCAGCCTGCTGCAGCTGCCTTGGGCACCACAGGAACCAGTCGTGGGCCGGTGGGAAGGAACTCGGGAGAGCAGCAAGAGGGAACTGAGGTTTGTAATGTTTAACCAGTGAGAAAATGAGCACACTGGAGCGGTTCAGCCTAAGAGCAGACTGAAGAAAACGTAAGTCTTAAGTACGTCAGACTTTTTGCAAGAGGAAGGGAATAATCTTTTCTTGGTGATAAACAGGCCAAGAAGTAATGAAGAACTAGAAAGTAAGATTCGGGCCACCCGGGCTGTGTAAAGGCACAGAAGTATTGGAAGAAATTTTTAGGCATAATAATCAGTAGTAGTATTGGTTACTGGAAACCTTTGGAAACAGGTGGACAAACATCTCTCGGGCATGCTGCAGGAGTACTGGTGATCCTGCCTTGGTGCCTGAGGATGACAACATTTGACATCTTCTCATGCCCGAGTCTCCATGACTATAAGTACTCCCATGAAATTCTGCAGGACTGTGTGCAGAGAAGACACAGAACCGGCTGATGGTAACAAGAGGCAAGTACTACTTCCAACGTTAAGCTTTTGGCATACAAGGAAAACATTTTAGTACTGGTTGCAGCGTTAGGACAGGTCTGTATAACGTAGAATAGGAGGTGAGCTGCAGATCACGCACGTGTTGCGTAGGTAAAGGCATGTGAAGAAAGGCAGCAGTGCTATTAGAGCAAGGAGACTGACCATGGAGGCTAATGTTCAGATGAATGCGTTGCACGTCAGTCGACTCCATCTAACTATGGACTACGTAGCAGAAAGGGCTGAGCCTCCTGTCACGTATTTAATACTTTCACTTTATATGCTCTTAAAACCTCTCAGGTGTTTCCTGAGTCATTAAGGGGAGGAAGAGGCATGAGAGAACCATTTCTTTAGTTCGATCCAAGGGGCGGGTGGGCTGATTCTCTGTATTTCCCAGTTTTCACGCTCTGCTGTCAGTGTGCACACGTGCAGCTACCGAGGCAGTTCAGAGTCGCCTATCAAACAAGGGTAGAAGCTGAGAGGATCACAGGCCTTTAGGTGAGACAGGCTGTACCACACAAGTGCTGGTAGGTGTTGCATGACGTACCAAAATGTTTGCCTTGCAGTCATCTGAAGATACTGTAGTGTTGACTGAATCAGCCTTGGTGTGGTACTCCGGTGCCTTTCTTTAGAAACTTGGCCTTCTGTGGCACATTGCTGAATATCAAACTTTTTAAATAGCTGCTACCACCTAAGGAACTTCAAACTTTTTAGAAACAGGCACGAGTTAATTTCTTGTGAGGCCTGGGAAAGTATTTTTAGCTTTATTATGTGGAAAATTTCTTGGAATCTATTGTTATGAAAGAGAAACACATATGTCCTTCAAAAAGAAAACATCAGACTTATTTAAGGTTGGGAGGTCTATTGTACAGCATAGCGTGTCTAGAATTGTGGTTCAGACTCACTGTGGCCTCCTGATTATCTTGTACTAGGGGGTTTGCCTTTTTAAATTATAATTTGAGATAATTATATTCACCTGCTAGATAATGTGCCTTGAGACCTTCCAGTGATCTGGTCATTTAAATCAGAAATGATCATCAGATTATCTGAGCCATTGCATTTTCACAGACAGCTTGGAGCTTGTGAGCTTGAAGATTTTTGTACTTAAAAGTTTCTGTTCTCAGAAGAGTAAATAATTAATAATACAATCCCTAGTTAGAGAACTGCTTGTGGGAGGCATGCCTTGAAAATCCTACCAAGAGGTATGGTTAAGGGAACGTGAAAAAAATCTTAGTGACCCTTGATGGGGTTAGATAGAGAAAGAAAGTTGGGGTTTTTTTGACTCCTGCTCGTGCAATTTGTATAGTTTTGCGAACTTGAGGAAGGCACATCAGTCAGACATCCTGTCTCCGTCCGTGGTCAGTGTCTGTTATTCTTTAGGAATGGAAACAAAAAAGAAATACATTTGACTGTAGTGCAACCATGAAAATTCTTTTGCAACTCCAGCAGCTATTAGCAGCAGCACTAAAGCGTGACATTCCGTTTTGGGAATTCTCTTAACACCAAGTTACTTCGCCTGTGAATGAACTGAGGGCAAAGGGGCCATCCTGTTTCATCAAATGTCCTGAAAGAGAGGGGATAAACCGTGCAGTCTCTGGGAGAGCTGGAGATTGCCAGTCTCTGCAGCAGCTGCTGCTTCCATGTGAGGACCTCCAGCATCACCAAGTGTCTTCTAGTCACTTCCAGATGAGAACATCCTTTCTAACTCACTCGTACATGTAGACTATGTAAGCTAAGAGGCTAGTTTAAGCATATACTTCAAGCAGATACCTTATTATCTCATTTTAAGGACCAATGCCTCATTTTCTAAGACTGAGACCATCCAGACTGATACTAGCTCTGACTGCCTGAACTCTGGACAACGGGGAGGCTCCTTGAAGACAGTAGTAGGTGTGCATGTAGTTCAAGTCTCTGGTATTTTTCAAACTCTCCCAGAAAACCCGATCCTGAGAAACTGACTGCCATTACACGAAGTCCCAGTCTATGTCTTACGAGCTCGTTCTTCCTTTTGCGAGGCGGCAAAGCAAATAGGGAGTTTCTTCCCCTGCACAACTTGTCAGCAGTGTCTGGTGTTGCATTCCAGCGGCAGCGCGATGCAGAGCCAGCAGCAGCTCTCCTGCAGCTGCCTCGCAGCGCTGATCTGGGCTCTGACCCGCGTGGCTGCAGCGTGTCCCGCGGTCGGCACCGCACGGGTGGGCCTGCGAGCTGCCCGCTCCTGCCCCGCCACGGCTGCTGCAGGACAAGGAGGTGCAGACAGTGACTTCGTAGTGAGCACGTACGTATCTTTACATTTCAGTTTATTTACCAGGCTGAACTGATGAAAATAGTTCTGAAAGATCCAGCTGACCCAAGCAGTGTTTTCAGGTGTCTAACAACATTTGAAAGCGAATGCTTCAAATTAAAATCTTACAGAGCTAAAATATAAACAATGCAATATGTTTTAGCTTTACCTGATTTCTGAGAGCAGAAAGATCTGATTTGGCGGAGCAAAACAAAATAACTTTCTGCGTTGGCTTCAGTAGTGTCAAGCTGACTTGCTGTATACAAAGGAAAAGAAGTTCCTGCCAGTTTTGTAGAGTAACAAAATGAGGATTATTCCAAGAAAATATGCGTCCCACATGCTGTTTGAAGTGCACTGACCACTGCAAAGTGGCCTTCTGCAACCACCTGAAGGACAACCCAGTCGGGTGTCTTTTCATATTGAACCTATACAATGCACTGCTGAAGCTTCCCACACTTGCAGGGTTGTCTTGGGTAACAAAAGGTTTGAGGTTTTTTATTCTTGAAAAATAAAATGAGTGTTTGGGTGTTAAGTTTTTTTTCTCTGAGAGATGCTAGTGATTTAGGAGAAGAAGAAAATATACGCTCTCGGGTTTCTTCCAAAATTCAGGTAAATTGCTGTTAAAGTGTGGCAATAGCCTCAGTTTTTCTGCCACCGTGCCGGTATGTAGAACGTTTGCATTATTATGATGCTGGAGGGGACTCTGGCTTCCTTACAGTATAATGCCATACAGATCTAAAGAGCTGTATTGCATCACCTGAGATCCAGTTCTTGATGAGCCAAGGTGGCCTGCACATGTTTAGGGTGGACACCTGTTTCAAGTCCCCTTTTCATTTCCAGATAGGATGATGTTTTCTGTGATCTAAGATGATCGTTACTGATTAATTTATTATTTGTCTNTTTTTTTTTTTTTTTTTTTTTTTACAAAAGCTAAGTAGGAACATTTAGGTTCCTATTGCTCCAGAGAATGGTTGCCAAGTTTGCACCATGGCCTCTGCCTGGCTTTCCCGGTTACCCGCTGAAGAGCAACTTGAGTAAGTTGATTAGGTGTGAGTCTCTGTCCACCTGTCCCGGGATGCTGCGGGTGGCTTCCTGGTAACTGTTCCAGTCTCTCGTTTATATTCTTTTTAATGCTTGTAATCCAATTTAAGGAAATTGGTATACCCAGGAGCATTACTGTGTTCCTCTCCACTGCATACAGAGTGGAGCCGTTGTGAGAAAGCCTGCCTGTAGACCAGAGCTTATCTTAAGGAGACCTTCCTGCTCCAGACCTAAACCAAAGACGGGGCTTTGGGGCACTTTGCCCACCTCTTGTGTCTCTTCTTCCCCGAAGGCTAACACCAGCACACCAGCCGGCTCCCCGCCAGCTCCTTGCTCTTACCCCTGCTGCCTCCGGGCCCAGCTTAGCTGCGCCTTTCACACCTGGCTTTAACCATAGCAGTAACTGTGGGCCCTGGCCTAACCCCGTTAGTAAAGACAGACCCCTTTCCCCAGTGGAGGACGCTTCCTCGCTCTTCGTCTTCTCTTGGTTGTAGTGGAAAGAGGAAACCACGCAGTCGGTCCTGCCCGCTCCTCTCCGATATGGCAGTCCCGCTCCAGGATCTCCCTGGAGGCGTCCCGGCTCTGTCCGACCGCAGTCCCGGCGGGCGGGCGCAGCACTCTGCGCTCACACCAAATGGCATCCCTCCGTGCTGCTGGGCGGGGGGACGGCCCCCTCCTCCTCCCAGCAGGGTGGTCGTGCTGCTGGGGCCGGGCCGGGAGGGAGACAGCCGGGAGGGAGACAGCCTGGAGGAGACCCTCGCCCAGGGAAGGAGGTGGGCTGGGGCGCTGCCGCTGCTTCCAGTTGTGCTGCGGCACCTGGGAACCTTCTGGAAAGGGGTGAGGCTACAGACTGGCACTGAGGGGCAGGGCCGGGGGAACCTTCTGGAAGGGGTGGAGCTGTAGAGGGGCACTGAGGGGCGGGGCCTGGCAGGGTGGTCCTGTGGCGCTGAGTGGAAGCAGGCCTGGCTGGGGTTGATGGCATGGCGGGGCTGAGGTGGGGATCACCATCTGCCTGCCCGCCCTCCCTCGCCGGCAGCCCAGGCGTTGCAGGGGCAGCCCAGGATGTGGCTGCAGCACCTCGGCCCCGGGCAGGAGCCCACCCAGGTTTGGCTTAAAGCTGCCTCTGGGGTGTGTTTCAGCAAGGGCCGACCCCGGTGTCAGCCCTGCCCCTGCCCCAGGGCTGTGGTGTGCTGGCTCGGACCGCCTGAACCCTCGTTTTACCTTTAACCTGAAGCAGAGATGGGGTCGGCACAGGTAGGAGCAATGCTGAACGTAGCTGACTGACTCCTTAACGCTGTCTTGTAACAGGAGTGCATCAGAGCCATGGGGCATGAGACTGAAATACTTTCGAGTACATCAGTAATGGTATTTCTTCCTGTGTGTAGAAATCCAGGCCTAACTCGGATCCCACCTATATTTGCAGGCCCGTCCCTGGCTCCCATCTGGGAGTGCAGCAGAGGCTTTGGAGCCGTGTTCCTCTACTAGGGTTAGTAGCACATTATTAGTTATATTTGCTTTTCAAAATACTTTTCTTGTACAAAGCTGCAGAGACCATTGATTCCTGTGTGAAAATAGAGGACTTCTAAGTTTTTCCCTTTTTCTGAGAGGCTTGTTTCTGTTCAAAGCAAATACTCCACGTTACATAGCAAGATTGCGTTTTGTTTGTTGCAGTTTTTGTTTACTGATGTTTAAGAAACCGACCCAACCGACCCTGGGGAGACGGTGGCCTGTTTAGGTCAATTGATTTGCAGGACGTTGTTGTGCTTCACCAGCTGTAGGAGCTGGAGGCGAATACATCCTCGCACTGATCCAGGTCAAAGGGGTTGGCCCCTGTGTGCAGCTGCATGGGCATATCCCAGACTGGGTGCTTATATTGCTGGTAGCCGTCAGCAGGTCGGACTTATCAGCGGTCTCTTGCCCTTGATGTTCATGTGGGAGCTGGGTGCAGTGAGCAAGCAGCGCTTACCAGAGGGCAGGATGAAGGGCCCATCCTTCATCTCCAGCCATCTCTTCAGCGTGCTTACTCTCTTCCCTTTGTCTAGAAAGAGGGTTGTGGCTCCTCAGTCATGTGCAGAGAGGCCGGCTTGAACCTGTTGGCAGTCACAGCATGTTGATTATAGTGCATCAGTGTTTAACATTCTTGCAGCAGCAGTGCTACGAGGCCTTCCAGGTCACAGCCTCGAGCCTGGTGCTGTGCAAGAAAGTGTAGCCAGCGACCGTTTCAGTGCCAGTGATTTATGAGTTGAGGTGTAATGACAGGCTAGGGGGCAAATACCGCACCTATGATAGCCTTTTCTGTTGTTACGTATGAAGCTGCATGATTTAATTAATGATTGTAACCTCTTGTATATCCAGATGGCTCTGATCGTTTGAGATGGTATTGGTGGAGTAACTTGTCATCCTTTTAAGACTCTGTGCCTCAAGCTGAACTGTTTAGAACTGATCTAATAATCAAATAGTAGCTACTAGTGCCCTGTGTAAATATCTTATTCTGGGTGGTAAGGGAGGGAGAAGGTCACCACAGAAGCTCAGTACTTGGATGAGATCCCCTCCTGGAGATCAACGGTTAACTAGAATTAGGAATGTAGGGCTGACAAAGACAGCGGGATTTACTGATTCTAGTCCTGAAAGCTGCCCTCAGCAAAGGTGGGAAGTGTTTCTTGTAAACATTTTGGTGAGTTTGTAGCTTTCTGTAGTTGCATCTGGTTGGAGATGCACTGGACAGCTGATTTATTGAGGGAAGAGCCTGGGAGTTACTGCCGGCTTCCTCACTGACACAAGCTCTTCTGTAACAGCAGTTGTGAGTTATGCTTTCTGCCGTCCATTTTGTCTAGGTTACCATACCTCATCATGGTGATTAATTACTTTGCTTCACTTCATCACCTCGTAGCTGGACTACAGGCACGTAATTCATGTGCGCATGAAGCCCAGTCCATAAGAAAGTCCAGCCTAGTGTAGGAGGTCTCAGCACCAGCAGGACAACTGTCTTCTGCTCCTACATTAGCTTCTCATAAAATACTAAATCAAGTTGCCAGTGTCGGTCCTTATGTTCAAGGCTGTAACTGAAACAGTAGGAGAATATCTAAACAATTCTCGATGAAGAACGTAGCTGACAAACCTATTTTTGAAGCACGGTGTGGCTATCAGAAGGTGACCTGTGCAGGAGGAGGATCTTTCTCAGGACCTGGTTCAACTCTGGGTTGATTTCTGACTTCTAAGGTCCAACAGAAAACATACCACACAATTTTCTGTGTGCACCATACTTGCATCTTTGACCATGTCTTCTCCAGCATGAATATATGGAGCAATGCTTGTATATAACTAAATGAAAGTGGATGCTGTATTGCCTGTCTGCTATTGTAGTGAAGAGAACAATAGCGAGCTTATTCTCATTACGATTCTGCTGGTGTATGATGGTTGAGATACAAGACTTGGAATAGATATGGGACATTTGGTAGCAATCAAGTGGAAATAGATCGGAGTCTTCTCAGATAATTTTAAAACTTTGTCAGTAAAATCCCCATATAAGGAAGGAAGCCTTAGAACAATCAAATGGTCTACTTAGTAGTCTTACATGTGTAATCCCACAAAGGATTATTCTAGACTACTTTATTGTTTTCTGTTGTTCCCATTAGTGTAATATCTAATCGCTACGTGAGGGGCTGCATGGACAGTGGAGGACATACTGAATGGTACTGTTGTTGTCAGGCGATCAGTGTAAAAACTGAAGCTGTGAATGGGAAGTCTGAATAGTGTCAGCGTGAGAAATTTTGTCCCAAATATAGGATTGATAGATTCTGCTATGTTTGTAAGATTTTTGGGTGGTACCTGTAAAGGCTCTAAGGGGGTTGCGTTGTTTGGAAGTCAGTGCACATATTGCTTTCCTGGATACAGGGAGCAGTTCCCTTACCAGAGGTAATCGTGTTTGCGAAGTGTACTAAACATTTGTCATTACACAGCAGAGTCCCAGGCAACACAACAGCCAGCTGAGCCTGCATGAGGGAATGAATATAATGTCATAAAAGAGGAGGTGAGTAGGACTCCAGGGCACAGATCCAGCCTTCTGCCCATTACTGAGTCTGAGATGCTGGTCTGAGCTCATTAGGACTCATTTCTATGAAACACTGATTTTTATGAGGAAAACTTTTCTTCTGTCTTGAGTCACCACCATCATTTCCTCCCATATTTGGTTCTGGTGTCTCAGTGTGTGATGTGATGAGAACATCTTGAGTTAATGCAGACCAAAGGAGACATTGAGACATGTGGAATCTGAATAATTTGGGAAAAGTCTGCCTGTTGTCAAAACTCAGTATTTTTTTTAATTTATTTTTTTTATGACCATTGTTGCCACTTTCATTTGTTTTCTGAACTGACTGCTTTCTGTTCTGTGGAACATTGCTCCAGTAGTGTAAAGTTGGTTGTATTATATAAAGTAATTCTAAATTCTGCTGTACTCACACTGAGACTGACTCGATGTGTGCACCTTTGATTCTTCTGCAGGAGAATTTATTCCAGTGCCTCCTGATAAAATAATTTTTGGACCTTTTTTCTAGGTTAGTGGGAGGATTCAGTTCTCGAATAGCTTTTGAGACACTTAATTTAATCTTAATCTCCTCCTATGAACAATACAGCTTCAGAATTTATTTTTAAAAACTTTTTTACAAGTTATTTTTCTGTATGACTTTAGTACTGTAGACACTGTAAGCAGGCTGTGTTCCTGTAGCAGTCGTCTTCATTGCCTTTCTTACAAAGTCAGTAAGACCTGTAAGTGCAACAGAGCCATAAAACGACCCACTGATTTTAGTGAACACTAGTAATTAGCCGCATGTACTGAGCTCATGCGCATGTCTGTGTGGAATACAATTATCCGTTTCTGTGTGGATGTAAAGTAATAATGATTGGTGTATGGAGGGGCTTCACTTGGAGAGAACACATCCCAAAGCAGCTGGAAAGATTTTTGCCTTGTTGTGGACTAAGAATTCCTTGATGGTTTAGCTAAGAAAATGAATACAGTACTAAGCAGTCTGTCAGCAGCTGGTCAAGTAAGAAAAGCACTGGGTTATAGCCAACGGAAAATTAACCAATACCATGATATATTACAGTAACATCAGAACTTTCCCTGTGTTGCATTAAAAAGTAAGAAGTCCAGGAGAAGGGGGAAAGAAGAACAAGGAATTTGGCCTCTGAATAAATCCCAGAGAAAGAGCTGCCCAGTGCTAGGCTTTTCCTGGGAGGGCAGTCCGGCAGTGCAAAGGTTGCTGGTGTGCTGGGAAGACTGAAGCATCCTCTGGGTCAGTAGCTGAACTATGCCGTGGGGAAAAAGTTAATCTCAGTTCTGTGACAGTCCAGCCTTAGTTTCGTTTCTGGACATCTGTGTCTGATAAACCTTTCATCCTATGTCCTGTGGGATTTTTGGTTATCTCCTTGCTTTCATCTGCCTTTGCCACGAGCGAAGGATGATTTTTAAGGTAAAGGACTAACATCGAGACAATTCATCCCTGTGAGAATTGAAACGAGGATATGGGAGCCATTGAATCGGAATGTGTCCTCACTTAAACTGTGAACTAGTTTAGGATGTGGCAGTGCTAGAGTCTGGAAGGAACAAAATACTTTACTGACCACGGTTAACCAGTAGTGCTCTTTGAGGAAATGAACTACGGTACCGGGGATGGGCTCCAACTGCACGTTGCTGCCGTTGTGCCTTGTTTTGCGTTGGAAGGAAACCTTGGGGCGTAGGCAGGGAACGAAGCGCAGCCTGCTCTGAATGATCAAGGAACAGGACTGAGTGCCAGAGTATCTCCGACTTCTGTTCCAACACAGCCTGTGGCTTGTGGGGTTGGATCGCTTCAGTTTTTCTCTTAAGTCTGCTGACATTTTTCATTGGGATTAAGCACAATGTTGGGGAAAATCCTTTCTGGGGCAATTATTACTCATTAGCCATTTGGGTAAACAGCTCTCCTAATTATGTTGTAGAAGATGTGTGAATCCATTATGGGTCCTCCGGACACAGTATGTGCCATATCCTACTTATTTTTTGCTGTGTTGTGATTTTCCATTGGGCATGACAGAAGATTGAGAAAACTCAGGTCTTTTATATTTTGGAGTTAATTTAAAGGCCCATAATTCAACGCCTAAAACCGATAGGTTCAAAAAGGAAAAAAATGGTAAGTGTAGCATATCTAGGAAGATAAGTAACACCTGCTTAAGAAGTAGTGGTTAAAGAGCCACTTGTCCAGAAGAAAAAGTCCCTAAAGGTTGTCATCAGTGGCATCTTCGCTGTTGGAGCTTTTCTATGGGCTCCGAGTCCAGACATGGGTCAGCGGCTCGAGGGTCGCCCAGCACCTCTCGGGGTGGCGCAGTCCTGCCTGCGCAGCCTCGTCGGAGATCTGCCACTGCCCTCGGTGAGCCTGTGGCCCCGAGTCCCTGGGCAGAAGCGAAGCTGTTTGACTGTGAATCACAGCATCTCAGCAGTACTTCGATGAATTATTTAGTGATGGTTGTCTGTTATGTGTGTTTGGGAGCTGTTTCGTCAATGCGTTGTCAATTAATTGACCAATGTCAGTATTTACGTGTATTTTATGTAGCCCCTAAAGTTTTGTCAGCCTGCTGGCTGCTATGGCAAGTCAAGTCAATGGAAACAATCAGAAAACATCTGTAGAACTAGAGTGACTGAACCTTAGATTTTTGAAAGCTGACAGTGATACTGTAACTTGTTTATAATATTTTTTTTTGCTAGGTAAAACTGAGTTTGGTTTTTTTCCCCAGAACTATGGACAAATGCAGCTGTTTGCCCATTGGATCCTGCTGTATCTCGGTCTCACTGTTTGTTAAATTTATTTTTGAGTTTAACTCTGTCCTTTCTTGCACTGAAGTAGATCAGAGAAAGCTGTTAAGTAACTATTTCTTCATACCTGTGAGTGTGGGGTTTTTTCCTGTATGTTTTGTTGGTGTTAACAAGGATACTGCGATAAAGCGAAAAGCTGAACTGACGTTTCAGCCAAAATGAAAAAAATGTGAAATGCATCATGAGCAAGACATCGTGCTCCCTCCAGCTTTTCTCTTCACATTTTAATGGTTTCCACAGAACCTCAGAGCTTTCAGAAGGGTAGGCAGGACTTGACAACAGCAGCCTGACCAAGCTTTGGGGAAGGGGACTGTAATACTCCTCAGGCGACCTCTTCTAGCGCCGAGACTGATGAGCGTAAATCCTGCTGGACTTTCAGCAGCCTTCATGCCGACAAATAGTGGGAACGGCTCTGCAAAGCCAGTTTGCAAGTGAACAGCTGTTACTTTATGTAATGAATTTAGATATTTTGTTCCATCCCTTTTTTCTCTGATGGCTGGGAAATGAAGGTGATAGGTGTAACCAGTATTTGGGCAGTATTAACTGTTCACACAAGGAGTGCTTGCGCCATAGGACTTTAGCTTTGGCTTGGCTAGTGCTTGCTCAGGTATTTGTAACTGCGGGTCAGTCTGCCAGTAATAGACAGATAGGAGCAGATGTTCCTGCTATATTCGAACTCCTAAGATGTTGGATTTAAGAGCAGATCTACGCAGCAGCAGGCTCCACAACTGCTTTTTGTACCAAAGGAGAGAGTGCCAAAATTTGTATGAATGTATGTAAAGGAAAATACAGCAGAGGGAGAAGTTAGAGCTTAAATGGGCAGGGAATGAGGAAAAACATGGCAGATGGACTATGGGACTGCGTGGTTATTTGCAAGGAATTGATTTCTCCAAGAGAATACAGATGGAAGGTGATTTAAGTAGCTGGAAACAAAAACCAAGAATAAAACTATCAAGGGCAAGGGAATTAGAGGAATCTAACAAGGAGGAGATAGTCCATATTCGTCCGCAAATCAAGATCAATTTAAATACCTGTCTGGTATTAACACGTTTTTGTTTCTTTTAGGTATGGAATACTTTCCTCTTCCAGAAATTCCTTGCCTTCTGTTGAGGTAATACTGATTTTTTTTTTCTCTCTTTTTTGCTTTCTGGTTTTGAACATTAACAAACATGCACTGATACACACTTCATAGGGCACTAGTTAGATTTTTTTTTTTTCTCTACACATTGTCACAAATTCTTCATCTCTCTGGTGTTCATGCCAACTTGATGCTAAGCATCTTTTCAGTAAAACAGAAACAGATTTTCTTAGGCAATGTAGCCAAAGCAGGTAAAATTTACAGAAAATGCAAACAGTTTAGCAACAACAGTGTTTGTGATGCTATGTTTACTGTTTTTGTAACTCTGGGCAGTAAATCTGGCAATTTACTGAATTTACAGGTGCCTCATGCCAAGCTCATGGGAATGCTAGAAAGGACCAGTGCATTTGCACACAACTTGAATTCCTACTGTGAAATCTTAGAGTGTCTAAACGTGGAGCTGAAGAAGCAGTAAAAAATGAATGCTGCGCTGAGTGACATGTCCTTCAGTCTTCTTTGTTGTTTTTTGATGCCTTTGGTAAATGCTTTCCATGGCATGTCTATAAATACTTCCCTGACGTATTGACACTGAGAAAGAAAATCCTGGCTGGCACTAATTAGTTTGCAAGCTGTGGTGAAAGGTATATTCTGATCGTCTCTGCTTGTTTAATGTCAGATATCTCCCATCTGAATGATTAGCGCTATGTTTCTTTTATGAAGACCTGAATTTCACTTTCGTATGAGTGACGAAATCATAACTGCCACTGGTTAAAGTTTGGTTTCTAAGACACATATTTTACATTTTAGTTTGCTGTTAAATGCTAATACAAGTCTTCCCTGTAGTTAGCTGATGCGCCAAGCGACTTTTGGAGAAGACTAAATTGACGAGAGGCAGTGTATGATGTGCCTAGCCCCAGGACTGGTATCAGAAGACATTCAGACCTGTACTGTGGATGATTTCTTTGTTTTCTCTTGGTTCTGGAGTGAGTAATTTCCTGCTAGGGCTTATTCCAGTAGTCACAGTTCTCCACACCATTCTGCTTCAGCTGCTTCAGCCAGGAGTGAATCTAACCCTTCATTTCTTTTCCCACCTATTCCAAAGGGGGAATAAGGAAATGAGCAGCCTCATTTGCAGCTACAGGCTTGAGCCTGTGGTTAGCGTAGCCTGTCTGGAATCGTAGACTAGTTTGGGTTGGTTGTGCGAAGGGAGGAAGGGGGGTGTCTCTCGGGGGGGATGTTTCTGGGAGCAATATAGATGCATGGGCATACGTAAATCTGTCTTTTACAAACAGTTTGACTATTTAGGTTCCTACATTGACCAGGTCCTTTTTCTTTAACCCTTTCTCACTCACTCACATCAAATCCTGGATGTTTGTAGGTTGTTTTCTAGCTGTCCATTCACTTGATTTCATGTATGAAAGGAGGATATTTCTGGCCCTTTGTGCGGTCAGCAATGCCTAGTAAAACTTTGCCTTTCTTCTGGTCATATGCCTTATGTTTGGTTTATGTTTCACAGGCTTCCTTCGAGACTCCTAGCTCGTTGTTACAGCTGGATTGTCTGTAATAAAATAGATGGGAGGGGGAAGCAGTGAAGAAATGGGGGTTTGGGGAAGAGTCTTACAGTTCATGAATGTAAAAGCAGAGTTCCACGGCATGTCTAAAGCCAGCTGTCAAACGTGTCTGTTTTGTCTCCTTAAAGAGTATCTGTTGCAGCTCTGGCCAGTGTTGCTAGATACTTTCCACAAAGGGTAGCTTGCTTTCTTACTGTGATGGTGGAAGAAATAGCCGTATCCTTCGTAGTACGTATGAATTCACTTTCCCTGCTCCATCAGGAGAGCTAGCGTCAATCAAGATGCAACTATTTTTACGTGTGCACAGGTTGCTCAGAAGTGAAAAAACCTTTGGTGTGTAGTATGCCTGCTGCTGAAAATCACAGGGAGGAATCTCTTATCTCCAGCACTAAATACGCTCTCTGAGTCTTTTGTCTCTCTAGCAGGCAAATGAACCACGAGGTCTCTCAGAAAAACTTGCCGAAACACTATTGAACAGATATTGCAACTGATCTACCTGTATTGACTTAGCCATGGTTGGGTTTTTTTGCTATTCTATTCACTAATTATTAGTGATTCTCTATTTATTGATTGTTACATTTAAAACTATTTATTCTGTATTCAGTCATCCACTGGTTTACTTACCTTCTGAATTTCTTTTCTCTCTTTGAGTGTTACCATGTCTAGCTGTAAAATGGGGTAATGGTACTTGCTGTTTTCATAATTTTATGGGCCTGAATTTGTAAAGGATTGAGTTTCATTTGGATGCATCAGGTTAATGATAAAGAGTATAAAAAGATCTTTGACAAATACATGGAGAAAAGGGGCATACATGAAAACAGGGACCCAGCAGAGAGGTAAAAACCCTGTGAACACAACTTTTTGGTCTTTTCTGGCGCTTTTCTCCAATTTCTACCGTTTTCCACTCTCTGCTTCCCCTTTGTGGTTGGGAGTGACTTACAGGCAGTAGTGACTAAGAGAATGGTGTGGGTGCAAGGCCCCTGCAGGTCCTCTCTGTGCCGTGGACATCATGTGCCGTCAGAAGGGTCCGTGGGAACTTGCTTTGTGGCTGCCTTTGGCCACTTGATCTGTCGGGTGCACCACAAGCAAAGATCCTTCCATCGCTGCTTAGAAACTGCAGGTGCAGCTACTGTGCCTCCAGCAGCAGTGGAGCTGTCCTGGCTGCTACTGGATGCCTTCACTATTGCTCTTGCATTAAGCGTGACTCCTCCAGCCGGGAATTCACAAAAAGGATTCTATTTCCTGCTCTTTATTGTACTGTTGGGGAAAAGCCCCGGAAGACAAAGTTTTCTGCAGGCAATTTTGGTGTGAATTCCTTAGATACCAAATGACCTATTGACATCTGCTTTTAAACTAGAACAAAATGATTTGAATTGTCCTTTTGTCACTTGTTACAGATGTTGAGGAGCGGGGCTCAGGGGCAGGTATAGAAATTTATTTGCAGAGATTTTTTTTTTTAAACTTTTATATGTCCTATAAAGAATTGCACACACATTGCATTTGGTTCACAATTTCAGTTTATTATCAAAATGTTTTTATCAGATGACAAACTCAGAAAGCTAAAAGGAACATAGGTTTTTAAATATACCTATTGTAGTGGTCATCTGAGGTATCTGGTACTTATTTTTGGAAATCTGTTTGCTTTGATATACAAAGCAGTAAGTTCCTTTGCAATCTGCATGAGGATGTTTAAAACATATCATTGCAGATTTAAAGCCTTTTACCTTCTTACTTAAAGCTCCTTCTGATTCTTGCAATCAGCTGTGCAGCTTTACTGATGTGAGGACTGACATTGATCAGAACAGGTACAAATTATGTGCAGGATCAGACCCTAAACATTGAGAAAGTCAGCCTGAAAACTTGAATATTGGTATACTCCATTGGAGAACGCAGTTTTGTAGACTTGATCTTATTGCCCGATACCATGCTTTGCTCAAATTTCCCAGTTCTATACAGCCACTGATAAAATATATTACAATACTTCAAGTCAAAATTATAGCTCAGATTTAAATATAAAAACTATGTTTTATACATTACTAGAAACTTTAAAAAAGACCAACTTCAGAGGAAAGCAAGAAAAAGCTTAGAAAACTGTGAAAGGGGCTTTGATCACAATCTTACAGGTTATATGTTAAAAAATTAATAAATTACCTACAATTTCAGTTTGGCTGGAAAGCAGTAAATAAACTTTTGTAAATAGTGACTTCAGATAATACACACTGGAATAATTAGTGAGAAGTTAATTAAGTACAGCAGGTCTTTGGACTCCTCTTGTATAAATGGTTTCAAGTAAAAATGAAAACATTTGGTAGAACTGCTTTATCTAACAGCAGAGGATACAAAGTCTGACTCATAGGATAAAAGCTGTTGTCTCATGATCATGTTATGATGTCTGAAACTGTGTTACTTAATATTTCCTTCCTCCGTTTGATCAGAAATACCCAGTCACCGACCAGTGGGAGTTAACGTGTTATACTGCGACATTTTAAAATAAATCCAAAAAGCCATTGGCCAGTGGGGAACAGGACTAACCGCACGTGAAATGTTACTGTACACTGTCAAGTGATTTAGATTCTACGGGGTTCAGTGATAGGAAAAGCAGCCAATCAGCTAGAGCAGCTAATTGCTGCACTGGCATTAGTCCTTCATTCGATGTTTTGATGTGTGATTTTTTTGGTTTTGCCTGTTTACTACGAATTACAGTGACTACTCCAGTATATTCACCTCAGTTTTCTGCCCTCCTGCCCTTCTCAAAACTAGTTCAAAATTTCTTTTTTTCTGGAAAGCTTCTCAAGATGCAAGGTTTCCAGTTCCGTCACCAAACTCGGCACTTTTTAGCAGGATCCATGTAGTTTGTCTTGGTGCATGAAAAGGCTTCCGAAAACTCAGGGGAGTTTTGCAGTGATCCTATGACCCTTTAAAACAAAACAGCATCGTGTCATTGTTGCTTGCCTTTGTTTAAAACAAGACAACCCACATTTTGTAACTTCTTTTTTTGCATCACCTCAGAGTACTGTGGGAAATGCCGTATTTCTGAACCCTGACTATTGCTTCCATTGCACCTCAAGGAGTGGCTGGATTTTCTCTTTTCAGTTCGTACAGTCCCTACTGCAAGCCCCCAAAATACAGGATCTGTCCCTTCTTCATTAGTGGCTCTCACAAAACTTCCATTTATTTCACTAGGAACAGGTTTATTGCTTGTCGTTAAGGTTTCACTGAGAATTTCTTCAGCTACGTTTTGCTGACAAGTTTCTTGGTAAAGGGAAAAGAAGACCCTGAGGTAGAGGACTGCGGTGTAACTTTTCAGTGACTGTTCATTTACATTTTTACATTTAGTGATCTAGGAGCGCTTCATTGCTCTTAAGGACTGGAACTGCTAAAAAGGGATTTTGCCAGAAACAGAGCAAAGAGTGTTTTGGGTGTAATAACTCTATTTACATTTGTTATTAACAAACAGCTAGAACAGCAGTGGGCTAAGAATCCTGCTTCATTTACTAATATCCCCAAAACCACAGGGATTTGGTACATGAGCAGGGCTTGACCTGTATCTGTTACCGTACCTGCTGTGTTTTAATTTTGCATGTTAACACTCAGATACAGATTCTCTGTCGCCCGCCTGTGACAATTACCTGATCTATGGTATCTTTCTGTTAATGTCTTAATTTTTCTAGTGGACAAAAGATTCTACCTGTCCAGTACTCAAAGTTGTTAGCCCGTAAACTAAAATTGTGCTATGCAATTAACAATTTCTATGAAGAGTTGCCTGTCCTACCTGTAAGGAGAAATAGCCAGCAGTCAATGTAGCAGGTGTTAAACAACACAAAGCCCTACCCAACCCCCCCCCAGTTTAAAAAAACCCAAACCAAAAAAAGGCACATTGGGAGCCGTTGTGACATTTTAATAGTCTGTCTTTAGGCAGTAATTTGTGGGTATGTCTCGTGTACTGAAACGCTTTCTATTGTAGAGCTCTTAGGGGGCCTCATCCTGAAAATTACTTCAGATTCTAAAAATGTTAGTATGGTTTCTCATTAATATTTGTGTAATTTCCTATAAAGTTTATAGCCTTTCATACTGATGTAAAACCAGCACAATACATGATGTAATATATCCAAGATACAAACAATTACACAGAGACGCTGAACTGGTGAACTTCAAAGGACTCATGACTCATACAAATTAGATATGCAAAGAGGAGGCACAGTTCTGAAGAACTGCTGCAGAGCCTCATTAGCATTGTGACCAAATTCAGCTGATCGTAGGACTTGATGCATCAACTGCCTCTGGGAGAGATCTGCAGATCGTACAAAAACCACCCACAGTGAAATGCCAGTCAAGTAGCAACTGAAGGAACAGTCACTGCTTTCACTAAATATTTGAGTATGTGGGATAAACAAAATAATTCTTTGGTGAAAAGCCGTTGAAAGAAAGATACTGGAATTAATGTACTGAATTGTATCAGGAGAGAAATCAGCTATTGTGTATCTGAATCCTGGAGATGACACAGCCTTTCAAAGCTAACGTTACTACTTGAGCTCATGGCATTTGACCAAACAGATTTATCAGAGCAAAAACATTGTTACGCTACTGATGAATAGGTTGCTCTGACTTAAGTTAAAAAGAAAAGATCCTAGTCTGGCCCAAAGACTTCCACCCCGAACAGCCAGGTTTCCTGCATGACTACTGAATTCAAGCCCACCTATTCCTGGGAAGGCTCACTGAGTACACAAGGCAAAACCCAGGAATTTGCTTATTGCACCACAGCACGCAGGCTTGTTGCTGACTGAGGGGCAGTGATCGTCCACCTAGAACTCACTTCAGTTACTCTTGCGTGAGAGAACAAATAGTGACCCTGTAGAACACCGGGGACACAGCGGAGCCCCAGTTCTCTGCCGCAGGCATTACCAGTAACGCTGTTAACGTGACAGTGAAGATGGGCCAATCCGCCCTGTTGGAACAGAAGAACATCCTTCTAGCTCTAGATGGCAAAGGTGTTCCTCATTCTAATGATGGCAAAGGCTGTCAACAGAAAGTCATTTCTCTCTCGTGTCAGTATTACTGTTTAGAAGAAGATGAATCCCCCTCCATGCTTGGAAGAGTAAAATCCTTGCGCTCCACAGATTAACTGGAGATTTTACCTGTGACTTTAGCGGAGGACAGAAGTCCAGCCGTAGCTTTTAGTCTCTAGGAGAACCCTATCAGGAGCTATTGCGGGAGCCAGGGGACTTCTATGCTAGGGCTGGGAAGTCTGGAGGAGCGGTCTGTCTTCCTCTTAACCATCTTCCGTGTGCTATGCCTATATATGTGTGCATGCCTAAATCTACCCTGGTAAGTGCAACCTAGCCTTTTGTGTAGAGTTCTTTAAATGCTGTAGCTAAAAGCTGTGTGGCACCTAGGAATTGCACTGAAGATTACTACACATGCTGACCTGAATTTGCCTGGGCTGTGCACGTCAGTTTTGATGGAGTTCACCGCATATTCTGGTCTGTATGTTCCACACCATACCTACACACGTAATACAGAAAAGCATTTGTTAGCCGTAAGATTGTCCAGGAAGAGACCTGCCGTCATTTCACTATGAAATACTTAATGTCGTGAGAATATATTTCACATTAGAACATAGAGAAAAAAAATTATGTTTTGTTAAAAAAAACCCCAACTGTTGTCTTCAGACAAAGGCACTTAGGCACAAGAAACTGTCTACCAGACTTACTCGTGGCTGAATTCATTTATTTAGGGAAGATGAAAATAAGGTCGTCTTAGGTAATTTTTACTACTTCGTAGTGAACGCTGCTCAGCTTAGCAACTCTGCCACCTCTTAGTAAAACTGTGAAAATCAGCCTACACTTTGACTTACTGTTAAACGGTAACTTCAACTGATTTTCAAAGCCTTCGGTCAAGAAATACAGAATACCTGTGCGAAGTTCAGAAAAAACAGCTGTTTATGGTTCATTTCAAGACCAGGAAGAAGTTTTTCTTTTCCATGCTTTTTCACAAAGTTTTCGTAGGCCTGTAAAATGAATTTAGTAGAAATGTTACAACTTCCTTGCCCAGACAGTCAAAATGAAATGAGGAGGAGGAGGAATATGGATTCTTTGATATAATTAATCATGGACTACCTTGGACATCCATCTTACTGCATGCCACCTTTAAGCAGAAGATGACAAGGCCATTCTGTAGTACTGTGATACTAGTGGCCTGACTGAATCAAGACAGTTTTCTCACTGAATGGGCCTTATAGTACTGTTTTACACCAGGTTTAGGGAAGCTGCTCGAATTATATTGGAATAAATGGTAAGAGAAACAGGCATAAAGAAGACAATTTATTGTAGCAAAAAGAAGTCAAGCCTAACGGAATAATTTCAGTAAGATGGGTACACCCAGATAACCAGATTTTTGCGTAACTGAGCATCTCTTTACAGGGGAAGAAATCAAGAATGCAAAGGAGGACATATTCTGAAATACAAGAGCTACAGAGAGTTAGTACTATTCTTCAGCAAGCTTTGTAATAATTAATGTATTAAATTGCATTGGACTGTTACATATTTACCTAGCAAATCCTTTCACAGGGTTAATTAATGACTGCATAAAGCCAGGTGGTTCTGTGTTAAAAAAGTAGAGTATGTTCTGTAATGGAAATGACTGTGAGATTCTCTGATACCAGCTGAGGGGTAGGTCTAGGGAGGCATCAGCAAGCCCTGTGCTAAACCAGCCTCCACGTTGTCGGGGTTCACAGCTGTCTGTATAAAGATTCACCCACAGCAGCTCTGTCTCCTGCAGGTTCTGTGCGTCAGGCATTACTGTCAGTTACCCTCAGCCTGTACCTTGCATAGTAAAGATCCACAGGGAAAAGCAGGCTGCTGTGCTGCTTTCTAAGGCACAGTCCCAAAACGAGCACACCTGAGGTGTCTCACATTATTTGGGGATTCCCTGTGTGTGGATCCCTGGCTAAGTGACTGTGCTGGGCAACCCAGCCTGCCTCTGCTCAAGGATGCACAGATGATCTCCAAGACAATCAAGATTCATTCCTCCCCTGTTTGTTCATCTTTCCCTCTTCTGCTTCTTCTTTCCTTAGACTTGAGAGATGTGGGGTAAAAAGCTTCAGCTGTGGCAAAAAAAAGCATTCTTCTCCCTGATTCTACAGAACACATGTATTTGCTGTCCTGTTTACAGTTTATTTTTCTCTCAAATGTTTATCACACAAGCGTATTACATATTTTTTTGCCAATTATTGGCTTAGAGTCTAAATACCACACTTATGGTAAGATACGCTTTCCCTGTATACAATGCAGAGTTCCAGAATCCAAACTTACTAGCACAAAACTGATTCGGCAGGGAGAACAGATTAATTTTATCAATTACCTAATGTTGCATTACAAAAAGTAGGTTTTGGTTTGTTTTTTTTTTTAAGCGAATTGCAGAAGACACTAAAACCTTTCCATAGTAAGAACAGCTGCTTTCATGTTTCTTATGAAGACCATGTGTCAATCAATGTGTTGTTAGTATATCACTACTGATGGAAAGATGCTGGCAAACTGAAGAAACATTCTGACTAAAGTCAGTGCCAAGCTACCGCAAGAGTAAAGCCAATCAGCTGCACAACTGCAAGCTGAGGTATGAGCGGTTAACAGATCTACTGAAAAGGCTCCAGAAGTTTTAGTGGATAACAAGCTGAACAAGAGCCAGCAGTGCCACAGTACTGCAAAAAAGGCAAGTGTCATACTGGGATGTATAAACAGGAGTGTCTTATATAAGATACATGAAGTAATCCTTCTACTCTACTTGGCACTGGCCAGGTCTCAGCTGGAGCACTCTGTCCAGTTTTGGGCACTATGCTTCAAGAAAGATGTGGACCAACTGGAGAGAGTCCAGAAGAAAGCAGCAAGAATGAGCCGAGGTCTAGCAAACATGACCTATGAGGAAAGATTGAAAGAACTGGGTTTGTTTAGTCTAAAGAAGAGAAGTCTGGGCCTTCAAGTATGTAACAGTCTTCAAATACGTAAAAGGTCACAGAAAAGAAAGAAGCAGATTGTTCTCTGTTTCCACTGTTGAAAGCGAAGACGTGATGGCACTTGAACTGCAGCAAGGAGGTAGTGGAACTTCTCTTACGGTATGTTTGAATGATGCAGAAATGGTTGATTCTACCTGCTAGGAGGTGGGGGGGGGAGTGGACTAGATGACCTCTCAAGATTCTTTTTGGACTTTTTTTACTGTTTATATGATGTCATAGTAATTATAAATACCTAATTTTTTTTGGTAATACTTCTGACCTAATTTTTCTCTGGCTACTCCCATTCCTTTCAGAAAGAGTATTCTCTTTTGCAGCTTTGTACTGTTTTGTTTCGGTTTTTTTTAAATGCACAAATGCTCCAGTAACTGAATATCAGACTAATCTAATAAGCCATACTGACATCTCTTTTAGGCTTCCAAATCATTCTTTATACTCTCATTAATAACTGTATTTGCCCTCAAACCTGTGTATTTCTAGGGAAGTGTTGGTGATGGCTTTCTTAGTAAAAGCTATGATGATAACTTTGAGAAGTATGAGGTGGCCCATGCACCCCAGTGGGCACTTTCTTGAGGAATGACAGCACTGTCAAGGGTTGAATGTTTTGCCACAGAACAAGGTGTTCCGGGAAGGAGAGGGAGGATCATGTTATTGAGGCCTGCCACTGTCAGATTTGCAGGTAACAAGAAAAGTTCACAGACACTGACTTGCTTCTCACCTCCCAACCTGCATTCACAAAGAAAAGACCTCTGCTTCTTTTATTTTCAGTCTCAAAGTTGGCCCATCTAAGGAGTTACGTATCTATTTCAGTAAGAGAATGAAAGGAAAGCCAAAAAGCATACAAGCTTCTATGGAAGGCTTAGTGCAAGGAGTCCAGATGTCACTGTCATCTTTGGCTACTTGTACAGGGGACCCAAGTCACTTGTACAAGATGGTATTTTGAACAGTTTTTTGAACAGTGAATAGCATTCCATGTAGGCAGAGACTGTTTATGGGTAGAGCTAAGAAGAAAGTCATTCTGTCCCTGCTTCCTGGCATAAAAAAGCTGGTGAAGACAGAGGCAGACAGCTGCTCAGTATCAGCAGTTTAGTTAGGTGATGGTCCAAGTGTGATTCATTCAATGTTTTCATTCTACAAATTCCCTATTCACAATAGGAAAAAAGAAAAAAAGAAAAAATAGAGAGAAAGAAGTCAGCTGAAAGAGTGTACTATGTATCAGGAAATAATTAACAGGATGAAAGAAATACAACAGCTGGTCAATAGTGTTAAACCATGCCTTGATGACACAGTAGGTATGGTCCTGTCCCTAACACAAAAATAATGTTTCTTCTTCAAAGGCTCTAAAACTAATTTTCTTAATCTATGATGGTTTCAGCTAAAATAGAAAAATGGATACTTCTTACCTTATATGCTTGTCTAACACCCCCATTATCAGCAATGTTTTCTCCTAGTGTGTTGATTCCACTCAGCTGTAAAATAGAAAGGAAAAGTATAGTTTTCTGAAAAGAAGAGCTTATACAGGATCTGTAATGTCAAACTTTGTGTGTTATTCACTTTTTAAAGGCGAGAATTCCCTTAAAATCTGAAGATTTAGCAGAAGATTTTAACGTCTCTGAGAAGTCTGTGCCTCCCTTGTCTCAAAATCCCTGCGAATACTATTGTTTTCTGTAATTCCCTTCCTTCCCTTACAGACAGCTTTCTAGGCTCTCATCTCTCCTTTACCCAGATTTTCTGATGCTTAGTCATTGTTCATTCTCTATTTCTTCCATGTCTTTAACCCTCAGCTTCTTACTACAGTTCCAGTTAGAGGAAGCAGGGAGAATCTGTCCATATAGTCTATAAAACAAGTTAAAATCCAAACTCCAAATAGTTGAAATTATCAGTTAACAGACATCAGCAAATCTGCTAGAAAGTAAGTATTTTCCTGTATATTACGCAAGTTAGGTAGCTTTTTGGTAGCAAGATACATAGACGATATCTATTTAGCTGGTATAGTATTCATCAGTCAGTCAAGTATCGCTAATGATGATGAACCTTTGGTAACGAAGAATCTGTAATTTTATTTTAAAAAAAATTGTGTTTTCAACCTTTAGCCCAAGATACTGGGCTATGATATTCAGTGCTGCAAAACGTAGAATCATCATTAGATTGAATTTAATGTGTGGAAAAAATGGCAGAAAAATGTTGAAATATTCTTCTCTGGTTTTAGTGGCCTCTCTGTGAGTCCCAACAGTTTAACACACAGATTAGGAAAACCTCAGGGCTGGAAGTTTTATCTTTTCCCTATTCTGTGTGATGGAATACATTGTCAGCCTCTAAAAAAACCCAGACAGTAGTCAGAGAAATAGCTTCTGGTAAGCGTCTTCTCATTCGCCACTTAACTGTAGGAGGTCCCATCCAAGAGAAGTTTTGTTCCTTACAGAAAAACAGGTGGTGGCACAGTTCAAAGCCACATGTGGTTATCCAGTGAAGTCCAAAATGAACAAGGTGGATGTTAAAAGTGGTCTTCCACACTGCAACGCAACTGAGTGCTCCTGTAGTAAACTGCTTTCCTTTCTTTACTGGGCAGCAGTGATCCAGGGGCTGACACTCACTCGTCATATCACTTGCTGTGTGGAAGATGCAGGGCTGTGAACTAAACGCTGCACTGGTGCAGTACGTACCTTGGCTGACAGAATGATGGCTGCTCAGCTAGTAACTGTGGTTGAAATCTGCTATGTGTAGCCCTGAAGCACGTGCGCTGCCAGCCTGGGACAGTAAAATCCCTATGGCAGCAAGGTGGGAGCACTGTGAAGATGATTAAATTGTCTCTAGATGATTAAAGCTGGGTGGTGTACTAGGGACAGTGCAGGTACATTACAGGGCATTTGGTCGCCCCTGAAACGACACGCTATGAGGTGCTGTGTTACGTATACAGGGCTCTCCTTCCAGTGGCAGTTTTGCAGCTTGCATTTAATAGGAAAAGGATGGGTCTCCTGTTCAGTATGAGTAATTGCGTATCAGTGTCACCTGTTTTTGTGAGTTAATGGAATGTTGGTCTTGTTGGGACACAGAACAGACCTGATCCAGCGAACTGTCCTCGTGAAATTAGGGCTTCCAGACACAGACACTACACTGAATGCCTAGTAATTTTAAGTGTGCAGAATGCTGTAAATGCAGTCACATTTAGATTGCCTGCCTCTCCTAAATCTGCCTATCCCCTTTTCCTCTCCTGTTGTACCCTGATTCTTCTCAGATCTTTTAGCTCTGTAGTCCAGCTCTTTCTCTGAGGGAAAGAGCAAGAAACTTTTGAGTGAAGGAAAGCAGCAGGCAGGATTTGTTTTGATGCAGATGTCTATTATTGGCGCATCAAGCTTTGGGGAAACGAGGTTCAAACTTCCAAATTTTTTTTTCCTGTTCCTTCATGGAATTCAAGAAGAGCCTTTGAGGGCCCAAAAAACCTTCTAGGGCAAAAGCTTCTATGGCTGCCACTCATTCAGAACATAAGTCCTGCCTCTTATGCGTGGAGTTTTTACCCCTGTCTTTTAAGATTTTTTTTTTTTTTTTTGTGTAAGGGCAACAGTGCTGGCCATAAGCCAAGAGAGCATTCATGTAAATAAGGGTTTGCATGTTTAGAACGTAAGATTTTATGCTTCTGCATTAAAAATAACATTGGTTAGTTACAAATAAATGAGACATACATGCTGTCCACCTGCTAGGTCCCATGAGAAGTTTCCATACTGGTACACCATACACTGGGATAGCTCCTTAAAATTGCGTGCTGATTCTTCAGTCCACCAGTCTACAAGGTCTCCATCCTCATTAAAATTTCTGCCTGTAATAATATGTTAACAAAATTATGTATACAGGAAAAGAGTTTTTTTTGATGCAGTAAGAAGGGTAGCAAGTGAGCATAGTCAGTCATGCAAAAAAAATCGCTGTAATGAAGCAGTCATACAGATGATTCTTTTTTTTTTTTTTTTTGCTAAGAGGGCTGTATTTCAGCAGAGGAAAAAAAACCCAAATTCAGACTGAATCAGAAGAGGGGATTAAGGCTCTCCTAGGAAGCCTGGTACGGTTCTGACCTATGACTCAACGCTGGATTGATCATAGTGTGGGTCTAGAAATCAGTGATGCGGCTGGGCAGCAGGTCTGATAGCTAGACCCTGGAGTTCACACCTATGCCAGCCTAGTGACCCACCCCGTTTACACTTATGTGTAGTTTATGTCAGTTTTTGATGTAGCCTTTGGGAAAAGCAGGTGACCAGCAACTGTATTAAAAGCCCTGGTGTGCCGCGGGCCCCCGTCCTGCCTGGGCTGCTGCTGCAGCCTAGCAGCTACAGGAGAGTCTGTGGGATTCTTTGAATTGCGCTTTTGGGAATCATGGGGAACAATACTGTAAAGCTTCAGAAATCCAGGTTTGGTCTTGTATATGGAAACTTTACCTTCATTTTATCTGCCCTCTGGAATGATTAAGCACTAAAGCAAGTAAAACATTCTTTGCATTGTAAGCTTTGTAACTAGAAACTGAGTGCCTTACCATTGTCATCAAAACCATGTGTGATCTCATGACCGATGACCATGCCTATGCCACCGTAATTCAGAGATTTGGGCTGGGATGCACTGAAGAAAGGGGGCTGCAAAATGCCAGCAGGGAAAACTGCAAAAAAAACCCCACAGCACAATTAAGGCCCTACCTCATTATCCTATGGGTGCAGTGTGAACAGACCATTTTTTATGGGCTTCAACTAAAGTCATGCTGTTCTCTCAGATTTACCAGCAACAATTAAGTGAGTTGACACACGATAATGGCTGTAGGATAGTAGGAACAGGCCAGCAGGACAACTCCCCTCTTCAGACACTTGCAAAATCATGATCAGCTTTTACTTTGTCTTTGGTGCTATTCTATTTTGCAGAAAAGAAGCTTACTTTTCCAATTTACAGCATTTAGCATTTTCAGTCTCCTGTATCATTATTAAATAAACCTCACAACATCATGAAAAGTGGGAGGGTGTTTCCCTAGAAGAATAAATTATTTTATCATTGTCCCCACCACAAATCAACCTCAGAGAGAGGAATGTGTTCTTCCACTGAAAATACCAGTAACTCCCACTATAGAATCAATAAAAATAGGTCAAGCTGGCAATGAAAGAACTGGAACAAAGCAGTTCTTTTCACACACTTCTCTGCCCATCTTTCTAGGCTTTTAAGAAACAAGTTAGTAAAAAAATCATGTTGTACTTGTGATCTTTTTATAAGTGAAGAATTAAAAAAAAAATCTATAAAATATAAAGTGTAACTGAATATCTCATGCAGGCCTTTTCCCTATACTTCAGCCTGTTGCAGCAATATAAAGTATTAACTCTCACTGTGAATGAGATGTATGTAACTCTACAAAACTTGAACAAAAAAGAGGAATTGGATGACAGTTTTCATACAACAAAAGAAAGAAACCAGATACTTCGTGCATTTCAGCATAAATCCAGTACAGTTCTAGCAGTGTCTTTCAAGAGGAGAAAGAACCATGGGAAAACGGAAAAAATAATAAAACCGGTTAGGGAAAAAAACTGTTTCGGCTGTCCTGGGCAAACTGCTGCTTACTGTCACAGTAATTCTATTACCTTGTTAGTTCGATGTGGAACTAAATATCCGAATGTTTTGATGATGTTGTCAGTAAGTATTGCTAGTAAAGACAAGAGTGTAAGGCCGTACTGTGTGATGGGCTATTCTGATGACTGGCAAAACAGGGTGCTAGCTGGAGTGTACAGACAGCATCAGCACGCTATTCTTTTTGGAGAGTACTGCTAGCAAGACGTTTACTCAGAATGATACGCATCAGTCCTGGTGGCCTGGAATGTTATAACTGTAACTCCCTTGGAGCTCAGCCTGTCTTTCTTTTGCTTGAAATCATAGGACCATCTTCCCCCCTGGACACAGACAGTTCCCCAGAACTTTCAGTTCAGTTTAATTAACACCCTGTTACCTCATCCATTTTTAGAGTAAAATGTCAGAATTCATAGATTTTATTTTTAACTCCACCCTTCTGAAAACAACTTATTCCATCCATGACTTCTGTTACATACCACAGGTCTGAAGTGGACAGGCATTCCTCCCACAGTGGGATACATTTCAAGTAGAGATTTAAAGGAGAGAGAAGTGCAACGCCTTTGGGACCTAACGGGCAGATTGTACTTCTCAGCTTTGTGCATATCCAAGGCAGAAAAAGGCATAACTTCCCTCGGAATCTGTGCAGCCCTGGACAAAAGAACACATGCTGCTTTTCTTCTTGAATGTGTTTGAGACAGTAACGCCTTTACCAGGACTGACTCTGTTGCACAGTATCCCCCCCAAGAGCCAGAAGCATGCGTCAGTTCAATCCTGCATACCTGCCTGTGGTACCTAAAGGAACGTATGGTGGGCTACCTTACTAGCAGCAGCTCAGCTGATGTTTTTTGAGGTTGAGTGGCTTCCTTATGATCAGTGCTGCTGCTGGAACAGTAAAGATCAGACCATGTTAAAATATAATAATAAGAGCTCTAAATTTCCTACATATCATGCAGAGAACTCCTCTTTAGACAGATTTTTTTTTTTTTTTTAAAGCATAACACTAAGGTAATTCAGACATCAGTCTAAAGATCAGACTGCTTTAATTATCCTGTGGCATGCCATAGCTAAAGGGTGAGGTAAGAATTTATGGCTCGTATTAACTGCCAGTCACCAGTTTCGGTCTTCCAAATCATGATTCCTTTTCTATGAATTACTGAACAAAGCTATTTTAAACAAAGCCGCTTGAGGAGATTTTTGTGCTAAGTGTGCACTAATGAGCTAAATGCTCACTTAGCTTTTGCCACCTGCCAAACTGATTGCACTGTGTTGCCATCCTTAACTGAGCAGCGCTGGCCAGTTACGTCGACAGTTTTGTCTCTATGAAGTCTGCCTTGGATTTCACAATGCTTATTTCATGTTTTCCCTTTAGTACCCACTGCAAAGTCAGAACAGGTTGGGTTAACTGGAAAAGTTCATGAACCTTGGCAAATATCACCAAAGTTTTGACTAGGACAAGAAGCCTAAAACTAGGTGAGTATTGTAGCTGCTGAATTCCTATGCAAACAGCACCATTTGTAGTGGGCTCTATTCTCTTGTCCTGTTTATGACTGCACCAATACAAGGAGTTTTCTCCATACCTCCTCATTCTTGCCTGCGTGCTGTTGAGGCTGACAATGCTGCAGTCCCACTGTGCCCAAAACAGTACTCTCTGTGCTTCTGAAGGTGCAAGCTGTTGCAAAGACACACGTGACTAGTAGGAGAAATCAGGATCGTATTTGCAAGAGTCTGCTTAACAGATCACCTGACTCAGTACAATCTGAAAACCTAGGCCTGCAGGACTTTTTAGCTTTAACTCTTCAGTGGGGACAGAAATAATTAAAAAGGAAAAATCCTTTTGGAAAGCTTGGCTTAGTTTATTTATTTCTTCTATTGTAAACCTGATGCTACATGTCCACTCATGCAACAGTGACCATATGCTCCAGAAGCAGTGACCCCATGAGTTCCTGCTCCCATGCAGCATGGGACAAGTTTGCTTAGCACAGCTTATGTGAAGCTGATCGCTGGAGTCTGTCTTCTGAGCGCTGGATCTTACAGCTGTGTATGGGAAAGTGCTGGAAATGAGGAAATGGAAACTGAGAACAAGCTGGGTTTTGCACTAATATGTTAGCATTGTTTCATCATCAAATGCAGAACATTTGTTGCCTTGATAATATGACATTTGTTTTAGACTGGTCTCACTCTCTGTAATTACCCTTATGGAAAGCAAGTGTACTGCTTCATGAGAACAAGTATGGGGCTCTCTGATTCTGGCCTATCATGTGAAATGTTACGGGACTCTGAGCAGTCCAGTCAATGAACTGGTGTATTCATTAGCCAGCAGCATGAAATTCAACACCCTNGCATGAAATTCAACACCCTTCCAAAGCCACACTAAATAAGCTTGTACAAAGATTGTGAAGGGTCTATAAGGAATGGAGGCCATGTGCGCTCTACGGCAGAAAGATCCACGACTTTCTGTTAGTCAGTGTTTCCTTCAGGTAAGAGTGGTACTGTACTCCCTGTTCGACCCTTTAAAAAAAAAAGGCTGGGGCCACCAAATTTACTTGGTCATTAAACTTCCAGCCATTCCACACTGCTGTTGTTTTCATGGCTGAATCCCAAGCCTCTGTCCTTGTTCTGCAAACAGGCAATTCAAAACACGAGGAAATGGAAACAAACTATGACTGAAAGCTCCAGTTTTGCTGCACTGAGGCCTTTCTACAACCCCCCATAATATTCACTTCTTGACTTTAAAAATACATACATACGTACACATATATATACATACACACACACACACACACATATATATATAAAATTTGACCATTAGATCTATATCCAGTTTATAAGTTGGTAAACCTTACCTATCTGATTTCTACTTGCTGAATAAAAAGCATTGACAACAGCAGCTCCACTTATCCACCTAGTAATAACAGAAGGATAAATGTTAGAATTTCAGTTCTTAACAGCAGAGTTAACTATTACTGGAACAAACACAGAAATTTAGTAACAGAATCACAGAATAATTGAGGTTGGAGGGTACTGCTGGAGATTAAGTTCAACACCTCAGTGTGCTCAGCCTCTGATCGTATGTCAGACACTCCAATCCTTTCATCATTTTAGTAGCCCTTTCCCTTTGTTATCCAAACTGATTACCAATGATACTTAGGTTTTGTTTCTATTTATGCTCATACTGCAGCATTGTACAGGCAAAATTTCCCATATAAAGAAACTGAAACACAGAACCTGAGCTTATAATGGTATCTAAACACTTGGGGATAATGGAACTTTTTTTCAAGACTGCTTACTTACTTAAAAGGATTTCTGTGTCACCTATCAGCTGGATATATGACACTATCTCAAATACCAGTACATTACGAGTATCAGATTTGAAACTATTATAATTTTTTCCTTAACACAATTTCTTGAGGAATGAAGGTACATGCAAAGATCATCATGAGCTCTTGTTGCAGAGGCACGGCTCAATTCACAGTCCTATGGTTTAACTTAAGTACTACCTACTCCTTCATGAAGGCTCTCAGCATTACTTTTGGGTCCATCTCAACACATGGGAAATAATGAGTTTTAACTTTTTTTTTTTTTTTCTAGTTTACTGGCTTTCATTGGTGATCACCTAACTAACTTCCTAGAATCACAGGCAGGGCTAGTGTTTTGCTGTGGGTTATTATGGTACAGATTTAATAGTATTTCAGAAAAGATGTCAGAGAAAATGAGATAACAGCTCCACAAAATAAAATAGCTGGGCCTTACACAACTGAAGTTTTATTTCTTGGCTCTGTGCTCTCTGAGTGAAATTAATTGCTATGATAAATGATCTATTTGGTAACTGTACTGCATATGCCAATCATAAGCAATGCAAAAGTATTCTAACAGTGGCTATTGCTTGATTAAGTGAAAATTAATTTGCAGAACAAGAGGATAATCAATTGTGGTTGATACTTCCAGGCTCACTTCTGGTAATCTCTGAATGCAGTTAAACTTATGGTAGTTACTCCTAACTAATGTAAACTTGTGAGAAGAGAATAGGAGCTGTGTTAAATCAAGCTGAAGCAATTGAACAAGCCAAGCCCAAACACAGCTTGAAGTTAAAATAGAGCAGAAGTGAGG
>VYZV01006568.1:2009-12563 GCA_013401275.1 Pandion haliaetus | reverse complement strand
TAGGAACATAAACAGTCTTGGGCTTCATGATGAATGTTTTACTATAGTCTGTAGGGGAGGAAAGGAAAAAAAAAACCACCCAACCCCAAAACAGCCCCTCCCAAACTGTGTACTCTTGAGTTGGGTATGTATAAGACAACATATCAACATGGCTACCTAAAAGTCTGTAAAATTAGGCTAATTGTTTGCTGTTTCGTGAGTAGTTGCAAACTAGTTTCAGGTACATAATCTCCTCTGGGTTTGGCAGTATTTAACAATTTAGCAGAAAGCAGTTGTAGTGAAACTTAATTTCCATTTTAGAGTTGCAACTAAAACTGCTCAGGTTCTGTTTTAGCAATACAAAAGTGTCTTTCATCAACATGTTCAGGCAAATCATCCATACTATAATACTTGGTAACATCTTCCTGAAGAGATCTGATAGCTACTGGAATAACTGTCTTTTAGTTGCTCTGTAATATTTCAAGGCCATTTTTAGAACAAATTTCCACAGAGCTTGGGATTCCTCTCAGTTACATCAAAGAGGTTCAGCTCAAGTCAACAGAATTGCAACAGTGCTGCAAAATGAATGAGAGAACTGAGCTTTGTGCTCATATATCCATATTCTGGATTTTTAGGTTTATGCTTGAATTGTGTAGAGCTAGCCATCTCTACTGTAAACACAGCCCATTTGGAAGATCATGACACTGATTTAATCAATTTAATAGCAGAAATATTCTGACATTAAATCTGAAAGAAATTGAAGATGATCAACCTCTTACTAGACTGATTATCCTAAGAGTTATAAAATGGGTTTAGATATTGAATAGCTTTGATTGGCTTGCAATAGTTTCAAACAGTGACATTAATCTGACGTAACTACCAGTTTTCATTCTTTATAATTTGTTAGTCTCATCAGATTAATGTAGCTAGGAGAAGGCGGAAAAGAATGATTTGTTTCTTGAATATTTGTATGATTTTGAACACTTGTGTCAGGGAATTTACTGTATCTGAATAAGGTAGGAGTCTCCTCTGGACATATCCTAGGATATACTGACTCCAGATAAATTTTGTTCTTTAACTTTTCATAAAATAATGGACAAGAAAGATTACTGAAGGTTAGAAGACAAAAGCAATAGAAGTCAAATAACCTAAAAATCAAGATGATGCAAAGATTTCATGCTCTTCTCTCTTAAATAAACAAGCATAATAGCTGGGCTTAAGTTTTCTCTCTGAAGATTCACCGTGCATTTCTGACTGTTTCATATGAGTAACTTGTAAGATTTTTAAATAATGACATCTTTCATCCTTATTTCAATGGAAATGGAGAAGATGGGTTCTGTGTTACATTAGGAAAGGAAGAGAATAATTACAACTCATTAGAGGAAGGCTTGACAGATTCTGGAGATCCAATTAGCCTTCACGTGATCATCTGGCTTTAGGTGTAGGCCTCCTTTGTCAAGGAGAGTATCAGTCCATCTGACCACAATAAAAGAATGTGAAGCAAGTACTGAAAGAGCCAGCTGGAACTATATTTTGTTCAAGGTTGGTAAAACTGAGGATGGTGAAATTATAGTTGTATAGGCAGGGACATTGAAGACAAAAACCTGTTGTTTCGTTTTGTCTTAGTTTTCCTCAGAACATCCAAACAACTGATGTTCATCAAATAAGCCCTGAATAAAAGAGGTTGTTGCATTCTTAACTACTTGATTTTTACAGTGTCTGTTCAACAGTCAAAATACAGATGTACTCAACTTTTATACAGCAGCAAAATTTCAAAATATTTCTGCTTGAGACAGTAGAGTGCAATACCTTAAGTTGTCTGGTGGAGTTATTCTTAATGTACATTGAATATTATGCATTTAAAACAAACCTCTGAAAGACTTCTGGTTTGAAGTTTCATTGCTTATAATTTATGTTTGATCACCCCTGAAATTATTATAGGGGAAGCTCTGAGAATTTTTACGCTTTTAATCATACTGAAGGTGGAAATACCCTGAGAGGTATGTTCTATGTGTATTCACGAGACCTGTTTCAGTATTACAGCCTCTTTATTAGCCAAGTCCATTAAATACTCTTTTCCCAATGGCAATAAGCAGACTTTCCAATAAACCTGTGTAACCTAGTTTACTTCATAGCTCAGAGTGTGACGCTGAGATCTCATGAGGAGAGATGTGCCACTTTCTTGCTATTTTGGGAAGCAGTAACTGGAGCATTTACCAGTTTGTAACATAAACATGCTAACATTTATGCTGCTCCTTAAAGTTATTCACTTATCCACATTAACAGGGTGGGTGGCCTACTTTGATGGGCTTTTGCCTTTGGTTCTTTGGTCTTAACACGTCTTCTTCCATTCTACTTCTTTGCTTTCTTCATCTGTTATGCTTGCTTTTAATTTTCTCTCTCTTAGGATATAAATTTTTGTTGCATTGTCTGTTGTGTGTCTCTGATCATGTAGGCAATCAAATGAACAACAGAGAAAGACTGTGTGGGTGAAAAGCCTGCATTAATAGGTCCCAAGGGTTTACTAGGATTTATGACTACTTCTATTAGCACTAGAATAAGTATTAAATATTAAGCGGTCAAGTAAATGAGAATTCTGTGACTTATCTAGGATGGCTCATTTTTTGGCTATAGTCTAAACGTATTTTTTTTTAAGATAAGTAAAAAATTTTTCAACCTTCACACAGATCCTTTACGTGCCTTTGCACATGCATAAACAGAGGGTTTTCAGATGTATGACACTGAGTATATAACAAAAGAATTGACAGTTTTGAGTGCTCTTCTCAAAATGTGCTGATATGTTATACTTCAGAGTATAGGCCATTATAAATAGAACACCACAAGAGGCTTACTTGTCCAACTTGCTGGAGCTGCAAAATTATTTCAATTCATTGATAGAGAGATGATTCAAGTACAAGTATTATAAATCTACCAAATGAACTGGTAAGACTCTGCAACTGAGTATGAAAGGAACTACCGATAAAGTGTGTAAGGATGTTGTTAGTCCTTTATTAGTCTGATGTCAAGCGACTTTTCAGTGATGTTTTTCTGAGTGTTCAGAGTTGGGCACATCATAATGTTGACCTAGTCAGAATACGACATCGTATTGCTATATTATAACGAAACTCTTTGCCATTTGAACATAATGTGTGGATCAGAGCCAAGAACACAGAGTCAGAACATAAACAACAAACAGTCATTTAACTCTTAAAAAGGTACTTCCCTAGCTTAATCATATTATTTTAATAAGTATTCTGAATATTTCTTTTTACCCTCACAATATTGAAACAAATCAACACATTCAGGAGAGCTGGATTCTAGATATGGGGTCAGTTTTCCTGTCCCCAATTTTTGAAAGTTGATAAAGCTTTGTTTGGGATTTATTCCAGGAAATTTAAGCTGCCTACAAGCTGGGTGTCTAGTGTAGCTGGCTTAGAGACAAGTATTTCCCCTGCAGGCAAGGGGATGAATCAGTGGGGATAAATCTATAGTTTTGTATTGATTGCTTAGGCTAGATGCTAGACTCCAGACACCTAACTTTTTTAGGTGATTAAACTTAGGTAAGGGGGCTTCTACTAAAATCAGTTATTTTCATTTGTCTCTTAAGAACAATACTTTAGTAACTCTGGGGAAATAATTTCCAGAAACTGAATTGCTGGTTACAATTTTATGCTGTTAATTAAGAAATATATGCTTGCTTTTGCACTCTGTCCTGTTAGTTTTTCTTGCTTTAAGATGGAGCTTGTATATTGTCTTTCCAGAGATGCTGAAAGGGAGGGCAGAAAAATTACTAGAGGTAAAATACGATGGAATTTTAATACACCTTTTGCAATCTAAGACTGTGTGCATTTTGGGCAATCACATCAAATGATGGTATCATTCTGCTGCTTTTCTCCTACTTCACACTTTGAATGTCTCTGTCTTGCCTCCCTGTGGGAGCAGAGTATGCTTCTTTTCTTCAGTTTTTGCAACAGCTCTCCTTTTTGGGAAAAAAAAAATAATGGTTGGACTGAAATTTTGAGGCATGGGGAAAAACTTTATGTTAAACTATGGCTATTGAATAGGGAATTTTGAGATAGGACTGTTCTGTTCAACTCAGAAGCTCTATCCTTTTTTAGCTGTGAGAAATCATGGGCATGTAAACAAGGCTTTCCTTCTTTTAGCATTGAGACACACACAAATTAATAGCTCCAACAAGCTAACATTGAGCCAAAACACATATGTATCTTTTCAAAGGTATAGTATAAAGATAATAAGCTGCAGTAGTCTTGTTACTGTAGTTCATAACATGGTTTCTGTTCTCCTCCAGAGCAATCACTTTTACATCACGTAGCAGTCAACAGATAATCTGTTCACTGACACTCTTGTCCAAAAGATTCTTATTGTACTTCTGAGTTGTGATAACAGCCTTCTTGAGAATGTTAGTTGTTTTTTTCTGTTGTTCTTGTTGTTTCTTTTAAACATGCCCAGGATACATTTGAATTTTCCTGAAAGAGACTGGTATCTTCATAAATCTGAGGCCACTTCAAAAAACTGATACAAAGTGGTTAGGGTCACTAGTCTTCCAAGCAGAAGCATCTTCAGGGGGATGCATATTAAATGGCTGTAGGAGACAAAACAATGAGCCAAGGACAGGAATTGATAGGTAAGTAGAATACTACTTGAGTTTTCTTTGGGGGGGGGGGAGAAGACAAGACATGAAGAGATGATCTAGTTATGCACAAACGCAGCAGGACTAAGACAGAAATGTGACATGTTACTCCCTGTAGCCAGACTTTTAAATAGGTTGGATGCCCTCCAATAATTTAAATGAATCTTTAGCATGACTCATGACCAGGCTGAGCTTTGCCAGTTTCACTGCAGGGAATTCCTCCTATGTGAAGGTGACACTTTGTGGCCTGCATATTTTTTTGATGTTGTGTGTCCTCTTGCCAACTAATATTTTAATAGAAAGATGTTAGTACTTTAATACCACTTCTTACACTTTAAGTAAGATTATAGCAATCAGCAAAATGATTATGGGATAAAATGGAAAAGTACTAAATTTGTAAAGTTTTTCTGTTGTTATTATTAAATCATAGTGCAGTATACAGGGGAAAAAGTGAAATGTAAGCTTCTATTATTGAGAAGAAAATTCCTCAAAATTATTCCAGTTATTGCTATTATTTGTTCCTTTTGTGTGCTTTTTTGCTTTAATTGGTTGTAAGAATTTTGAGTCAAGAATTATACCTTCATTTTTATTCTCTTGCAAATTATATCTCAATCTGGAATCCTATGTTTTGCAACTCCATGAAAACAAATAGATGGCTGATTTTGGAACAACTCTGAGAAAAACTTTGAATCACTCTGTTCAGTTTGGAACATGGTTATTGTCGTGGTTTAACCCCAGCCAGCAACTAAGCACCACGCAGCCGCTCACTCACTTCCCCCCCACACCCAGAGAGATGGAGGAGAAAATCGGGAAAAGAACTAAAACTCGTGGGTTGAGATAAGAATGGTTTAATAGAACAGAAAAGAAGAAACTAATAATGATAATGAGAATGCTAATGAAAAGACAACAGTAATAACCAAAGGGTTGGAATATACAAGTGATGCACAACGCAATTGCTCACCACCCGCCGACCGACGCACCCGGAAGTCTCCCAGCGGCGATGCGCCAGCACCAGTTCCTCAAACGTCGTATGGTATGGAATACTCCGTTGGCCACTTTGGGTCAGCTGCCTTGATTGTGTTCCCTCCCAGCTTCTTGTGCCCCTGCAGCTTTCTTGCTGGCTGGGCATTAAAGGCTGAAAAACCTTGACTTTAGACTGAACATTATTTAGCAACAACTGAAAACATCAGTGCGTTATCAACATTCTTCTCATACCTAGCTCAAAAACATAGCACTGTACCAGCTACTAGGAAGCCAATTAACTCTATCCCAGCTGAAACCAGGACAGTTATCTTTCAAAATACTGTTCCAAAACCAAAACTGTCTTAAAAAAAAAGAAAGGAAAAAAAAAAAGAAACAAACAAACAAACCCAAAACCAAACGAAACAAAACCTAAATTGTTTCCTGAATATGCTTCTCCTTTTTCTATATGCTGAGTACGTACTAGTTATGAGGGTAAATTAGTTCTTTTCTGGTGATATAATGAATAGCCAGAAACACAGTTCCCTACCTCAAATATTATCTAGTTTGCAAAGGGAGGGCATAGTTACAGTGGCATCAGCTCCTGGTCAAGAAGAGTGTAGGTCCATCTTTAACAGGGCCAGGGGGACCACAGCCAGGAGTGTTTTGCAGGAGTTCAGGGCGGTCAGCTCTCTGTGGTGCTGGAACTCTTTTCAAGACTACAAGGCCCAGTGGAGAAAATGAAGTTTCCAATTTCTGTTTCCTGCCTGTTTGAATTAGGTTAAATAAAACTTCAAGAAATTAAAGACTGCAACTTTAATTTGGTGTTTTTTTTTTTTTTTTTTTTTATAGGTCTAAACTTGTGTAGTTCCCTTTCTTTCAGGTATTGCTAAAAAGGAAACATTATTAATTGATATGCATGCCCAAAGAGAAGCTATTTCAATGACCTAATCCAGTGGGAGAGACAAGCTAATATCCACCAGCTATACTACATAATAAAGACTTTTTTGTTCCTTAGCTAATAAGATTCTCAAATAGCAACATCACACTTTGTTAGTGGGGGCTACAATACTTTCAATCAGTTTGGACAATGGGTAGAGTCATTTCCCAAACAGCACAAAGATATATTCAGGACGAGTTAACCTATATTTCTGAAGAAAAATCTATACCCTTCTTTTGTAGACAGACTTAAATTTACTGCTGGGCATATTCAGGCAGGTCATCTCAAGTCATCTCTTACTTTTGGTGAGGAATATCATAGCTATGTTACAATAATATTTTGGCTGAGCCAATCAACACTTTTGACAGTGAGCTTGTTCAGTCGAGCAAAATACCACAACCGTGTGGTCACAGAACTTCTATCCTGGAAGCAGTTACCAGTGACAATATGGTTTGCAGCCAGGATGAGTGTGGATATACCTGCAAAACACTGTAAAGACAACTTAAGATTTAAAAACGGTGGCCTTTCTTGGTCTGTGCTTACCTCAGTTACTTCAGTTCCATTTACCATAGGTCAGTATGCTTGGCTGTCAGGTTTCCATTCTGTACATTCACGTAGGTTTGAATTGCTTGATATTACATCATCTCAATATGTTCTCTGTACAGTTATGCTTTGTTGTCATTCAGAAATCAATGCTAGTACTGAATTTTGTGAGCTCCCTAACTTTATTCCTATAAAATGCAACCATTATTTTAAAATGTTTTCATTTTTCTATAGTTGTGGTTACCCGAGCTAGATTTTTGTTACTTTGGGGTCTTTTAAGCATGAAGTTTGCATAAAGGTAAATTGATTAGTGCCTCGTCATGCTTGGTAATAGATCTTTGGTTCAGGAATCGGCTTAAATTTCTAAATCTAGGATTTAATGGCATAAAAGACTTACCTGACATTTCACGGAGCTTTTGGATTAAACAGTTTTTTATGATGGATATGTTTTCTTTACAGCATGAAGTTCTTAAAACATCTGTTATTTCCAAAGCATGCTTTCATATTTTGTCAAAAAGGTCATGCTTTCTTGTCTATTATGTCCACTGAAATTCTGATAATGATTTAAAAAAATCTAAATAAATAACAAATGAGTAATAACTGTCATTAAGATGAATCTAATGAGGGCCAAAAGCTATTATAACATCTGGATGTTTATCATTTGACTCACTGCACTAACTAAACTCTATTCATCTTAGCTGCAGGAAGCAAAGTACAAGGTGCTACACAGGAGGTTCTTTTGAATTAAGCCAGCATTCTAATAATAGAAGATTGGCCAAAGTAAGCTTGCCAAAGAGTGGGAGAATCGACCATGCTCTTCAGCATCTACGGTCCTAACATAGCAAGATGTTGATACTAGATGTTTTTAGATCCGATGACTACTCAACTATGTTCTTTTGTAGTAAATTTATAAAATTTAAGAAATGCATTAAAAGCTAGTTTTTAATTGGTAGATCAAACCAACAGTTGCAAATCAGTTAAAAACCAAACCAAGAAACAGGCAATATTCTGCTTTTTGGCAGAATTCTGTAAATTTAGATGAGTATAATTTAATGCTGTATTGTTCCATGTTACTATTGTTTGGGATGTAAGTGCCTTGTTTTGGTTATTTCACATAGCTAATGTTACCTTTCTTTTTAGCCAGTTTCTACGTATTTAGTGCTTAGGAAAACAGTCAAAGGAAATTATTCCAAACATGTCTTTACCAAGTTGATACTATATAGGTCTTGCTATGTTTAACTTAGATCAGACTTGCATATAAGATTGATCTTATTTTGAAACTAAACCTGGAACAATAATAGTTTGTATACCAGTACCCTTTATTACAGTTTTGTAGTAAAAAAATTCTTCTCTACAATTAAAATCCCAGATTTGTTTCCTCGCGTGGCTGACTGTATTTCACATTTCACAATACATTTCATATTCATTACATACAGTATTTTGTAATTGCTCTTAGAATAGAAGATAAGGGAGACCACCAGGATATCAGGGATTAGAACAAGCTGAAATTGGATCACTTATGATACTGATATGATGAAAATTTGTCTATATGGGTCTTGTGGGATCCTGAGGGTAAATTCATCTTATCTAAAAGTTGGATGAAAGCTGTTTAAGCTTCTTCACAGTCATTGGAATACCTGTGTGAAATGATTGCTCTCTGGATCACGATTTCTTGTTTCAGATAGAATGAATTGATCCTAATACAGGTTTAAAATAAATATTTAGAATGGGTGTTAAAAAGAGATTATCAAGTAACTACAGGTGAAACCTAGATGATTTGCTTAATGTTGATGACTGTCTTCTAGACAGCTGAAAATAGGAGCTGAGTCCTGATCTTGGACTCTGGAAATCAGACTGGAGTCATAATATTAAGCGTCAGATGATACTCATTCATCTGTGTTCAGTAAAAGAAAAACAACAGTTTCAGCATCATCAAAACTGAACACTTGTCTAGTCCTGAGCAGAAAAGACACATCTAAAAGATGTAAGAATATATGCATCATAAATTTTTATACTCCTTAGATAGTGCTGTGTTTTAAGAGAGACAAAAATATAGTTTATCCTCTTCAGGTCACTTAAATACCTTTAACATTCAACACTTCTCAGTAAATCTGGGATCCCTCACTATACAGACAGGAACAAGCAAATTAAGATGATAAACTTTTTTAATAAGCTTGCTCAAACATGCAGTCATTTCCCAGGTGAATCCAGAGCAGGCATTTATACTTGACTATAATTTCTCAGCACTAAACTAATGTACCTGTTTTTAAATGTGTCTCACCTGATGTAAGGTCACTATCTGAATATGTGTAACATTAGATGAGACACTGAAAGAATTGTTTTGACGTATGTACAGTACACTTAACATCTATGAACTCAAGTGTTCATGCCAAAAGTAATAGACTGATATAGGAAGGTTAACTGGTGTACTTGCAGGAAGATGAAGAGACTTTCTAACAAGATATTTACATTTAACCATACATTTAGACTTTATATGATCTCTTTAAAGGGTCTTTCTAAATTTTCTTTGAGACCTAATTTAGAGAAATATGCAAGTCTGTTACTAATACTCAGTGTGCTAACCAAATACATATGCTATTATTGAAAATACAGCAAGTATACCATGCATCATACTTGGTCCTTAATTGTTTTTACTGGGATGTGTGTTTCTTCCCATTGGCTAAAACAGCACAAGCTCTCAGTGACCACCCAGGCATTTATCAAGTCATCCTGAAAGGATAACTTGCTCCTTGGAAAGACCTATGTATCTCTTGATGGAGGGAAGACAAACTATTACTTTGATTAACTATTCGTTTCAGCTGCCAAGAGAGGATAGTTGATTCTTTTTTTAAAAGCTGGAAGATGTTGTCCTGTCCTAAGGCATTTTGATGTCACAGTAATATCCAACAGACGGAAAGGGAAGAAATAGAGAAATAAAGTGCTGAGGCTAAATTCCTGATTAGCAAGTCCATAATTAAACTACCACTGTCTTCATTTGGGGTTATAATTTTTAATATGCTATTAAAAACATATTCTAGTTACTCATAAAAATGTTTGGCATATTGATGAATATTTTCAATCAGGCTTTACATTAAGCATCTGTTGCTGAGACAAGCTGCTCAGAATTTATTTAATATTGCTAAGGAAAGAAAGAAAAATCCATTTTTAGATGGAAAGTTATATCGAAAACAATTTTAAACCCTCTTTTCCCATGGCCTATTACGTAAAACCCAGGTTTTCTACATACTTCAGTTTTCACAGCACGTGATATCTGTTTATGTCTGCTATCATGACTGACATAATTTTAGATAACACATATAAAATACATGACAGACCACCTGGAAGCGTCATTCACTATAAGCAACAAAATTTTGTGGGCCACTAAATGGTGGGATCACATGCATCATACCACAGACACTTGCACACTGCCAGTGAAAGCCAGTGCAGACCAAGGCTGCAGCTTTAAAGGGTGGGGGAAACA
>VYZV01006565.1:1139-37589 GCA_013401275.1 Pandion haliaetus | reverse complement strand
TTTGAGTGGTACTAGATAAGAAATGGGTTTATCAGTTTTCCATATAACGCTTCTATTTAGTAAACTTGAAATAAGATGAATTACAGTGAAGTTACTCCTCTTTCCAGTTTTCTTTCAAAAGGGGGGAATTATTTTTAAGGAATCGTATGCTATTTTTGTATCTCCCACATAATGCTATAGCTTGAAGCTATATTACACAGTGTGAATAAGGACAAAACAAAGGAATGGATATAATTGCTTAACAGAGTGGAGTTTGTCTTTTATAGCTCTCTTTTTTTTTTTTTCCTGTTTAAACTTCTTTTTGCTAAGTAAAACACAGCATCACTAACACTTGTGTTGAACAGTTTTGTACAATGCATAGAAAGAAAGCGTGGGGTAGGAAGGATTAGGTAAAGGCTAAGACTGTGACCTGCAGTGTGAAAAGACAGGTGGGTGAGAACGTGTAGTGGGACATGAGGTGCAAACGAAAGAGGAGTCTGAGGAGGCTGCAGAGAACTCATCAAATCGTTAGGTTTACAGCAGCCAGTGAAACAGCAGACCTGTGCGAGGAAGTGGTAATCTGCCATCAAAAATGTTTTTACTCACTATGTGTGTATGCTGTTTTTCAAAAGCATGCTACAGCAATACAGAGAATAAGTTTTGATGGTTTTCATCTGTATATAAATGCTGATGTTCACTCTAATAACCTCTTTTACTATACCAAAGGTTCTGAGCTGTTGACCTTGAAGGGTTAATGTGTCAGTGAATGCCACAAGGTTGCTAGGAATTGAATACTTGTATTTGTGTTACATGCTTGTGAATAAGATACAAATATTTGGAGTTTTATTTTCCTTCTCATTTTTATGTGTTTCAAAGTTATTTCTAAAGCTAACAGTACATGCAAATAATTCAGTTTGTTTCCTTCCTTTGCAGAGTTCTTTACATTTTCAGTATTAAATAGTCAGATAATGAACATTATCTGCCCAGTCCTGCCAATATATCCCTGCGTAGCTGCTCAAAGACTCCTTGAGTTTTGATAGTCTAGATTAATTTGCCAGCTCTAATTTTCTGGATAATTACTGCATATTTCAAGACCACTTCTATTATGATACTTACCCGGTTTTTACTCTTTGAGATACTTTATTTCTTGACCTATAATTTCACTTCCCTAAGAGTATCTGAAGACAGGTATCCATATTCTGTTTAATCCTAAATTTTGGGATTGGCTCACGCTCCAAGCCTGTCCTCTGTCTGTCTCAATCAGGACTCATTGTCCTCTCCCCTGTGGACTCCTTATTTGTGGACTTAATGTCCTTACCCAGAAGTAAGGACATTCTATACATAATGGAGCACTGTATCAGCTCTCTTAGGTGACAGAATGCCATCTAATCTTTTCAAATGAACGTTTCTATTAATTTAAAAGTAGACTTTCTCCTATGTTTTCAGATTTTTGGGTGGTTGGAATTAATGCCTTACATTTTACTTTTTGCTTTACATTTTACTCCCATAGATACAAGGACAGATGAAGGCAGCCTGGTATGATTACAATTATAATATTTTGTGTGGCCGCTTTTTTTTTTTAAGAAAGAAAGAAAAATAAGAGTCCTATGATAAATATTAGAAGATTGACCTATAACCACAGCAGGCAGACGTTAATAATCAGTGTTTTCTATTATCTGTTTTGCTAAAGATTCTGGATCCAGGAGCAATCAGTACTGCAGCACTGTAATTCTAAGGACTTCACAGTCAACAATACTAAGAAAAATAATTGTACATGGTGAAATATAAAGGAGGTAGACCAGGTAGCTGTATGCTTTCTATGGCTTTGGTCAATCCCCTGATAACTGTTATTAACCTTTTTTTTTTAGGTATTTCATTTTTTTACTGGTATTTTTCACCATATATTTCTCCCATCATTTTCAGTCTTGCTAAAAATACTATGGCATTTGCTAGACTTTGCCTGAAACACCAGTTATTTGCCCTTTCTGCATTTTATTTTTTATATAACGTAGTGCCTTGAGCTTAAGACTTTAATGTGGTTCCAGATAATCTCCTAGTTTTGTCTGACACGTGATGGCTTAAAAGCATTCATTATAAAGCAGAATGACTGTGCAAAGTCAGGGTTATTTTTTTCCTATGTATGATGAATTCTTTGCATGGCTTAAAAAAAAATGGAGGAACAGATCATCTTACAGAAATAATGATCATCTTAGAAAAATGATCTGAAGAAATCAATATTTTTCTTTTCTCTACTTTTGTCCCTCCTTATTTGAGTCTAGTTCACTTAATAACTGCATGTTAGAAGTGCTTCAAATCACTTCTGTGGTGATAAATTTTGACACGCTTTCAAATACTGGGTTTTATGTATTTCCTCTTTGTTAGTCTTCTTGTGCCATATGTACTGCAATAGTACTCTCATTTTTCTTAGCATGAAAGAAATGGGCTTTTTTAACAAACAAAAACTTTTCAAATAATTTTAAATGTGATTTGAAGCTCCTAAAGCCTTACTTGAGCTCTGCTGTTATGTCTCAGAGGAGTAGAACATACGTGGCAACTTCTACAGAAAGATCCTCTCAAAAGAACATATTAAAGATGAAATATAAGGATTTTTAGATCAAAAAGGTAATGATTTTTTAAAATCTTTACTATGTGATAAATTAATCAGAAGGTATTATAAAGATGTACAAACTTGCACAAGGAGAGAGAAGAGAAAGTAGACAGTGACTTTGAAATTAATATAGACATAGACCTAAAGACATACTTCCAGAATTTTGTAATAAACCAACAGACAAGTAGCATATGCACTTGTTAGAAATCTGAACTGTGTCAGGGTGAGTGTGATGAGAAAAATCACAAGTACCTTATTTTATTGTATTTACAGAGATGCTAGAATGCTCAGACATAAAATAATCAGGAGTAATGCAATGACTGCTTAGAAGCCCAGCATTTCCTTTGGTGTCACTCAAGTCTTCCTATGCAGTATAAGCTGTATACCAAGCAGGGTGAATAAAATTATACCTTCTTGTAATTTCTTTAAAGAAAAAAAAAAAAATTATTCTTAAAACTGAAAGTAATTAAAGTAATTAGTTAACATATATCATTATGGACATAAGCTGCATATTTCTGACAGGAGTTATAACCAACAGGCTTGACTCTGTAATTATGAAAAAAATCTGCAATTTAATAAAAGCCCAACAGGCTTTCATGGCAATGAGACATATGTATCCAAAGGCAGATGTTGAACCAAAACACCTAATACTATGATAATTTGTTTCACATTTCTTATGTGAGCATGTATGTGACTCATTCATGTTTAAAATACATTTGTGAATGGATTAATTTGGTTAGGTAATAATTTTTGCTTCAGAATACAAATATAGCACAACCTGTTCTAACAGATCAGCTGCAACAAAAGCCAGCAGTAGGAAAGGAGAGTTTGTATTGTAGCTTTCCATATGAGGTTCACAGGTAAGCCTTACCTGCCCGTCCCCCCAAAAGAAAGGTACACTGTAATTAAATTTAAAGTCTTCATTGCGGTATATCTGATTTTTCAAGATCTATTTCACTTAGTTATGGAAGGCAAGGTAAATTCCAGAACTCTGTGAGCTGTTATGATGCTTGTGTAAGCACAATAGGTTGTAAACAAGTTTAGTAAATCGTAACATTCAAAGGAATTTTGCAAGAATTAGAAATAAAAATCTTGGTTCTGCAAGTCTATTTAATTAAATAATACTAATAGTATTTTAAGAAGTATTCTGAGAAATAATTAGAGTAACTTCATTATTATGATTTATCAATAATAATGAAGGAAAGTTCTGGGTTGCATGCATACAAATTATGAATTTATGGCAATGCTATAAAAATGTGATGGTTTTAGATATGGAACCTATAATAAACAGGCACAGTTCCAGCAGTGCCGGGTGTACTAATGTGTAGTCCACGCTCTGTTTATTTGTGCATAAGAAAGTATCCATCAGTCTGGGAAATGGTTGCAAACCTGATGAAATTAGTTCTGTATACTCATGGTCTCAAAGTACTTGACTCATCTTTTAAAGAGTTTCTGAAGTCTGAGCAATTAAAAGGACAGAAGCAATGTTTTTTACAGACTTTCTTCTGCTATTGAAACAAAGTTCAGTAAGTGAATTCTGATAATTTTGTACAAGAATTTCTGTGAAGGATCCATCCCATTAGGTAATTTCATTTCAACTGCTATTATTAAAGAGATAATGTAAAGCCCTTGCCAAGCAACCTTTATTCAGCAATAGCAAGATCATCATGCAGGTTGAGCACGTGCCAGAGTACTGGCTCATACGCTAAATCAAATATTTGGAAGAAAAATTATCTCATGGTAATTTCGTTACCTGAGGATTCTTATCTGTCACTCAGGCATACTCTCACATGGGACCATAACAGGCAGCACATGAACTGCGTTCACACCATGTGCTTGATTCAAACCTAAAGCAGCAACCAGCGAGCCTCCAGGCATTCCTGCTTCTTATGTCCCGATTAAGGATGCCTTTTGATGGGGTGATGGTATTGCACAGCCCCTCGGCTGAGGCTCTCCCAGTCTCGCACTGCACCTTGTCTCTTTTTATCTTGTTCTGCATTAGAAGAGAGGTACCCGCACGGTTGGTACCAGTTTGAGCTGACCTGCCGCGCGTTATTCTCTGGTGACCATTGCTTCCCACCTGCGACGGCTGAACTCCTGGCGTGAAGAGCCTTCTGTGTTGAAACTCAGTGTCAGCTGAAGTATGTTTATTTACCAGTTAGGGGAGTGTTTGAAAGACCGGCCAGTCTGGAAATTCCGAACAAGACTCTACTAGATCGCTATTCATTAACAGTAAGCACGTAGTTCTCGGTCGTGATTCACGCACACGTGCAGAGCCGGTGCTCGCCAGTCTCACACTGAGCCAGCTGTGCATGTGCAGCGCCAGGGCTGAGCTGGTGGCCGAGGGCAGGCCGCCGGCTGCAGAGGTCTGCTAAGTGGGGAGCTGGAACCTAAGGCAGTAACTTTATCTTCCCCATCCTTCCTCACTCTTCCTCAGTGTTTTTATGCTTCTTGTCCTCCTGCTCCAAAAGCAAGGATCTCATTTGCTCCCTGCATAGCATATCTTATTTTTAGGACCATGTTCCTCTGGACATCTTTCTTGCTCGTTCTACTGCCCTTGTTCTTATCTTGCAGATTTTACTTCTCGCACATGTTATTCCATGCCCCGTTTGTCCAACTATATTGCCACTCTCATTCTGCCCCTGTGTGGTTATATATTATGTATGTATTTAATATAACAGTGTTACAAGATGCTTCTGCGCTGTTGCTGGTTGTGCTTCTTGCAGCGTTACAAGTGTTAAAAAATGTTCATCCGCTATTGCGAGTGGCGCAGGTTTTATCCGGAGCCCTTCTGCCTGCGTGGAAGGCAGACGTCCTGCCTCAGGGATACGGCAGCCTCTGCTTTGGCTGGGCTGTCCCAGGACAAAAGAAAACGTAAAAAAAATTAGCTTAAAATGCAACTTTAAAACAATTTTTTTTTAATGTCGTTACAACCTTCATATAACCCCTTTCTGTCCATAGTGGACAGAAAAGGGAGCCATTGCGGCTGCCTTGTGCTGTCCTGCCAGGCCACGGTGAGCAGGGCTGCGGGGGGCAGCACCACATCAACCTGTTGCTGTTGGAGGGGGTGTGGGTGAGGAGACAAGCTCTGGTTCAAAAGCTGCTTTGATTAATACAGCTATTAAAACAGCAGAAAAGTGTTGTAGCAATAAATTGGTTCCATAGTATACATAGGACTTCAGTGATGAAACCCGTTTTTTATTTATTTGGGGGTTTTGCCACTTGTGGTTTTCTGCCATGCCTTTGACTATATATGGGATTTATTTTTGTTCATCTCTGTTGTAAAGTGCTGAACATAATATGCCCCTGAGTCCCAAGTGAAGCTTCATGTGATTTAAATGAACAGTGACATTCACCTTCTGAGGCAGGACCAAACCGTACAGTATTTCTGCGGCAGCGATGGCTGCGTTATCTTATTGGCCCCTATGACTGATTAGGGGCCGATAGTCCTTTAATCGCTGCTCCTCGGCTTCTCTCCCACTTCACGCTGGATTTGAAAGAGCTACTCGGTGACTTAAGAAGTAGGTGCATAATCTATGCATTTATCAGTGGGAGCGAAAGAATCATTTTGGTTCAGACACAGGTGAGTTAGTGCTTGTGTTGGCTCGCAGGCTACTAGCAAAAAAGTTTTCCCTAGAAGATAACTAGACAGGAAAAATGAGTTGGACTTCTGAGGATCTGAAGTATAAAATATGCAAATTAAAAGTTTGGCATACTGTCAGGCTTACACTTTTTCCCGGGATATACAGAATTTGTGTGATCTGCTCAGTCCAGCAACTTATTTGTGGTATATGTTTTTACAATGAAATTTGTGAGTGGCTTCCTTTTTTTTTTTTTCTTTTTTTTCATGCGAGCATTTTATGACAGAAATTCTAAGTCCAGTTTGGAGTGTTATGCTTTAGACAGATGTCTCCATTAAAACTTGAGTGAAAATACAAGATGCCTATTTGAATAACATGGTGTCACCAACAGTGCTTGAAAGTGATGCTAGAGGTGATGGTGCTCCTTATGGTTCTCTCATCGTATATCATGTAGTACATTTGTGCATGTATGTGGGTAGTTCTTTGAAAAAGAATAATAAACAGGTCCAAGATGTGATGTCAGATCTAGTTAATCAGTGTACTAGAAATACATTACCCTGAATCTTGGTTAGGAAAATAGTAATCAAAGTCTTGAGTTTCTTTTCATTTGGAGAGACAGATGGCATATCTGCTTAACGGCAAATATCCAAAAGAAATTTTTTTAAAATCCTATCTTTCAAAACATGGCAATCAGAATCATCTTGGAAAGGAACTATTAAATTTAATAAGCCATATGTTCAGTGAATTTACTTATTTTGTTCTGAGACGTAGACATAAAATTCACCTCTGTGTCCTTTTGTGTAAATTAACTGCCTTATTCTCTGCTACACAATTAAGGTATTTAACAAAGTTCCAAATGTGCAACGTATTATTAGCCAAATACAGCAACTAGTTTTCATGTTGCTAAAATAAATGCATTTAGGTGAACAGTCTGCAGTTTACCAGAGTTCCCTCTGTGGAGTTCAGCGTGTTTGAAGATCAAATTGACTGGCAGCTTCCTTGGTATACATAAAACAGATCTAAAATTATTTCAAATAGAAATTCTCTGAGGATTGTATCATCTTTGCTGTTCTGTTGTACTGAAGATGCAGATGTGCCAGACTGTTCTGCGGGATTATAAATGCATTAGTGAAACCCTAATACACTCTCTAACAAATATATGCAGTGCAAGAGGTTTTCTTAGCCATCTTGTACCCACTCATTTTATTTATTTCATGTAATTGGCATGTTGTTCTGCTTTTATAGCTTGTTAAAATGAGATGTGAAAATGGCTATAGCTAATGGCTGCTGGAAAATCTTTTCCCATGGTAGGCAGGAAGAACATTTCAGAAAAAATACATTGCAGGTTTTAAAGCACAGTGCTGTCCCAGTGAGAAACAAAGATTAAAAAGATGGCTGTAATGCATTGGTATGTATAGCAGAAGCAAGATTTTCATGAACTTGGATATATAAATTAACATCATATACAAATGCCCAAGTGTTGAAATGGCATCCTGTCGTAGGTGCAAGGATAGCGGCATAAGCCAGGGCTCCTTGGCGCTGTGGTGCTAATGCTGAGGCATAGGTGCGGTGTGAAGGGTCTGGTGGTAGCAGAGGGGTTTTTTCCTTTCCTCCTTCAGAGAAAATGATAAGAGAATACCTGGACCAAGGTTTTCTGAGCATCTTCCCGCTCTCCCATTCCAGCAAACGGAGTGTGTTCCTTGATTGCATTTTTCCCACCTCTCCTCCTCGGGTGCAAAGTCTGTGTCACCTGGTGATTCCTTAAAAGCTGGTCCTTGCTGCCAGCCACTGGGCAGGTGTGAACCAGAGCGGGTGTGCAGAGGAGTCATTTCGCTTGACTTTTCTATGCAGTCTGACCTATAGTCCCCTGCTCCATGAAAGTCACCATGTTGATCTGTTCTAGCCCTACCCTTTCCTACAGAGTTTGGTTTCTTGGTTTGCCGAGGGCTAGGTCATTCAGCAAAGTTTGTGGTTTGGAAAGGTTGTGGGTTTTCTGTTGCTGCTGTTTGTTTTGTTGGGTTTTTTGCCCCTGCCAGTATAGCAAAATTGGAAACGCGCTGCAGAGATTTTCTTTTTATCCTTCAAGGGTCTGCTGCCTTTATGTCTCCCTTTGGGTTGTTAAAACGTTGGCTATTGGTGCATCGGTGAAACTTGCCCAGAAAACTTCTTTGCTGAAGGAATCAGGGAGAAATGGACCCTGTAGGTTAATGTTTTTAATAAAGTTACGTTACCATATTATGGTCTCTCTTTCCCCTCCTTGCCCTCTCTCTTGTTTCTGTGTCTCTATGAAACGACTTTTAGCTGGACATTGACCTTAGCTGTTAACATAAAATGAAGTTTTTCTTCAAAGGAAAATTGTCACAGTCCTCATCATACTGTTCTGTGGGCTTTAGTCAACCAACAAGTTGCTTCAGTTCTAGGGAATCCTTTCCATAAATTACTGTGGCAGTGAACTCCTTCAACTTACCAGATACGATGATTAAAGACATTTCTCATTTAGAGAGAGGTAATTATTATGTAACATACTTTGTAGCACTCTACCCTTTTTCATTCTCTTTAACTATAAATATTTCCCACTTCGCACTGTCAAAACATAAATCTATATGTGGTTTGTGCAGAGAAAATCCAGACTCAGGATTATAGTAAAAATTGGAAGATAAGAGCATCTAATTTTGCTTGCCAGCATGTTGTTGTGTTTTAGAAAAAAAAATACTATAAAAGAATACAAGTACCACTGTACAACAGCTAATTTGAGTATGATTATATTTCTTATCAGCCATTTGGAATTTCTTAACAATTGTTGGGTTTGTTTCTCTGTGTGTACAGTACACTTGATAGTCTTTGATGACTGTTCCAAGAGGGAAAGAAGGACCTATGGCCCTCCAGAATTACAGAGCTCTCTGCACTGATGCATCCTCTAGAACAGATAGATCCTGCCCTCAGGAGAACTTGTTTTTAATTCCTAGCATCTGATGATGATAGTTTGCTAGCAGAAGCATGAAAAATCAAACGCCATAACATATTTCAATAATGCATAGCATAAACTGTATAAATTCAGAATAGCCTTAATAATAAATCTCATAGCATAGGATGTTTGCAGTTCTAGTTGATGGAAGTTGTACTGAAAGAATTCATTGCATCAGGACTCGTATGTAGTAGTTATCCCAGTGCATAGGCAAAGGCTACATAGGCAGTAACAGAATAAATTTTCATTGCCTTCCACTAACAAGGCCACAGAAAAGTGGCTTTATTTGTGATTCTTAACTCACCCAAATTAGACCTGTGCAGTCATTCTGTACTTATTAACAGAAGCAACTAATGAAAATAAGTTCAAAAATTAAATGAACTTGGTATAAAATGTGAGGCCTGATAAACCAAGCTTGCTTGCCTATTCTAAGTCATGCAAAACCAAATGCAGTTGTTTGGCAGTGCCTCACTTAATACGCTTCATGGTCCGTTTATGTTTTGGTTTTATCGCTGTAGTGGCAGGGCTAATTCTGAACTGTAAAGTGCAGCATATACTGGATCTACCGTGTAATTCAGAAAATGTAGGGCTTAAATCCAAGAAACTTTCACAGGGTAAACTGTGAGCAGATGAGTACTGTGCCTCCTCACCCCAAGTGAGGACACTCCAGCCCATTGGGATGATATAAATTAACACCTTTTTATTCTGCTGTAGCAATGATCTGTTGAGGTATGTTTAGATAACAATCCATGCAAATGCCCAGTATATACATTGCTACTTTAAAGAAAAGCTTTCCTCTTTTTCTCCTGGATTACACTGTAGATACTGTCAGACTATTTTCTGTGGTTTGAATTGCTATCAGGAGAAACACATAGTCTTTCCTGTGATTCTTACCCATTTATTTTTTAAGCTATATTGACATTAAAAAAAAAAAAAATATTACAGTGCTGCACACTGATTTTAAATGGCCTTTTCAGTCTTTAACAGCTCTTGGAAAATGAAAGAGGATTTTAGTTTCAGGATTTTACCTGAGGAAGTGGAAGACAATAGAGGAAGTCTGGTGTAACCGTAGTGTCATCTGTCACTAAGGGCATTACACTGTCTTGCTGCTGGCTCATCATTTAATATGGAAATTTGCCAGACTGGGAAAATCTGGTGTTGCTGGTCAGTTCAGCAGTGTGAGGCTGTTTTGTTTTTGGGGAGTGAGCGGCTCACACACACCCCTGCAGCGCGATGGGGAGAGAGTTGGAAGGGAAAAAGTGACAAAATTTGTGGGCTGAGATAAAGACAGATTAACAGGTAAAGCAAAAGCTGTGCTCACAAGCAAAGCAAACCAAGGACTTCATTCCCTACTTCCCATGGGCAGGAAGATGTTCAGCCATCTCCAGGAAAGCAGGGCTCCATCACGTGTTAATGGTCACTTGGGAAGACAAACACCATAATTCCAAATGTGTCCCCCTTCCTCCTTCTTCTTCTTCTTCTTCTTCTTCTAGCTTTTATTACTGAGCACAATGTCGTACGGTCTGGAATATCCCTCTGGTCAGTCGGGGTCAGCTGTCCCGGCTGTGTCCCCTCCCAACTCCTTGTGTCCCCCTCAGCCTCCTCGCTGGTGGGGTGGGGTGAGAAGCAGAAAAGGCCTTGGCTCTGTATAAGCACTGCTCAGCAGTAACAAAAACATCCCTGTATTATCATCCTGGTTGTGTTATCAACACTGTTCAGGTCACAGATCCAAAACACAGCACCATATGAGCTGTTATGAAGAAAATTAACTCCATCCCAGCCATAACCAGTACAATGATGAAGGGCAAAACAATTATCAAATCAACTACATATGACAATTGTTTTGAAATACGTTGAATAAGCAGTGACGTTACCATTGTATGAAAAAATACTGTCTAAAGTGCCGAAGAGAAGCTGTATTTAATGAAGCGAGCAAAAAATCTTTATATTGCCATGTGGTCTAGGAACCTGTGGTTTGTTTCATGACAGAAAATTATATTGCAAATTGGAAGAAAAGTAAAATTTCCACTTACAAAAAAAAGGATACCTTGCAGAGCAATGGTTTTCTGGCTTCTTTTTTTATTTAGATAGTTCAAAAAAAAAAAAAAGTAAGAAAAGTTTTTTCCATTATTAAAACATCTTAGAAGTTGCTGGGAAAGGGCTTGGTTTCTATTCTGTTTACCAGTATAAATTTTTTAGAAAAAATATTTACAGTGTAATTTCTCAACAATAGCAGAGCACCTGCTACATGTGTTACAAAGAATGATCAACTGTTGTGTGCCTGTTCCAGTGTAAAATATTGGTAAGATGAAGTATATCAAACACATTTATCTGGTGCAAATCAGTTTGTCGCAGAAAAGACTCAGTTAAATTTTATGGAGCCTAATTTTGTTACTGATACACCTTCTGAAATTTATCTGATATACTGTATTTTTCTTCCCTGATAGGTCAAATGAATCATCCTTTTCTTTCTCTTCCAGAATGGACAGTAAAAAGAAAGCCACCGTATGCAATTTGTGTATAACTGGCATGATTTACTGCACATCTGAATATAAAATCATAAAACTTACAGGACATGGTTAATACATAACCATCAAAATAACAGAGTGCAATTCTAAATTTATGAGGCTGAACTTAACACTGAATATCAAATAAGAACCACATTGATTTCTGTAGCGCATGGCTTAAAAACACATTAGGTGGCATAACTGCAAGACAGTACATTGATTTAAGCGTAAAATGCATAGCACTCAATACTTCACCACCTAACGTTTCCCAGTAATGAACAAAGCTGTTGTATATTGATGAAAGGAAAATTATTTGTTTTGTTAGATTATGGTACTCAAGCAGATGCTTTGCTTTCAGACTAGGTAGGCATAATTTGAATCGCGCTTAGTAACAAGTGACGTTGGACACCTTAAAGAGAAAGTACCCAGTGATCTCTACATAATGTGTTTTAAGAAATACATATTTAGTCTAGCCTTAATGTAAGTCCGAATTTGGGCACCCACATTTCAGGGAGAGTGCTTTGGCAGGTACGGAAGATTCACTGCATTTCAGAGGCCTCTAATCGCTTTTAAAATGTTAAACATTTGCCTTCCTGAATCATGGCCAGAGAGTAAATCTATAAATCTCTATCACCCTTGCTCACTGAGTTTTGCCAAAATTAACTCTGTTTACATCGGGAAACGCACTTTTGCCTTGTTTTAGGCCCCAATACACAAAATGCCTTAGCAAGTGAAGAGATTCATTGACTTCAGTCTAAGCTCCCCAAAAGATTAATTGGATTGACATTGGCAATTCATCTAGATTTAATCTTAAGTAGAAAATTCTACGTGGGAGTCGAAATTGGGTCTGTTGAACATGATTTCCTCACAGTACACTATATCCAGAGTGGCATCCTTGTCCTTTTTAACGCTCCAATAGCGCAAATGGGACTTGAAGCAGCTCAGTCAGCGGCTTCAGGTGAGTGCGGTCCCTGGTTGCGGCCCGGACCAGGGAACAGCCACACACGCAGTTACTGGTACCCTCCCTGGGGTTGTGCATGAGAGCTCTGCTCCTCATCTAGTGAGAACGGTAAAGCAAAAATACGTTGGCGATGAAGGCTAGAGCGACTTTGACCATACACATATTTATATTAGATACACTTGCGCGCACACACACACACATATATATGTATCTCTAGCATTGTTCTGTGAAATAATGCCTACTCCCGCTTTAGGTCTGTGGCATCTTGCAGGATTCGCCCTTTGGATTGTGTACATTTCTTAGCTGAAGTGAGCAGATATCGGATGAGAGTCTGCGTTGCATACTCGAAAATTTCCCGGGGTGCTATTTTGATTGTCAGTGTCTTAGAAGCAAAAGTTGAATGCAGTCTGCATTTCAGTTTTTCCTACATTTTGGGTTACTTTTTTTTTTTATCATACAAAGTTTAAGTATTAGTCTTCATGACATGCAAAATGGTCTGAGATGTTAAAGAATAATGTTTTTAATCATCATTGACATTTTCAGAGAAGATTAAAATTTAATAAATTTAATTGTCCATTTTTGAATGGCTCACTTTGCAGTTAATCCTAACACCTTTAGCTTCCACTAGATACATATTTCTTTCCTGCAGTGTGGTTTTTTTACCTTGAAACTTACCTGCAGTAATTATGATAATCGATTAAATAGTTGATTATAATTCTTTCTTGAAATTAATGCAATGTAATAGTAAATTATGCTTAGTGTGAAATAAACTGCTTTTTTAATCTTGTTGAAAAAAACCCTTTTCTAAACTTCTGCAAATATTTTTTCTTTTCCTTTTAAAGGAAAATCTCCAACTTACTAGAAGAATATGACTTACTGGGGTTATGTTTAATGGCAAGTACAGAATACATTGCTTTCGCTGCTGTGCATCTCTAGTAATATAATTTGAAGTGCTAGGGCCCTTTGCATCCATTTCTGAATCTATTATTAGTTGATTAAATTAACTGGCTGGATCAGTACAGTGAGAAGAGACACAGTAATGATATTACAGAATTAGTATGCTATGATGAATTGTCAAGAAAAGTAACTGTGACAGCCCTGTGGCCATATGCACTTAGCCATGCAATTTATAGTCATTTGAAAAGCCAAGGACTTTTCAGTTTTGGTTAGGAAATTTGTTCTTGCTTTTGACAGAAGTTGAGGGATATGTGTGTATTGAACAAGAGGGGGTTTACAGTGCCAACATGAAAAGAAATCAAAGGCTCTCTTCAACTGCTAGCATTTGGGTGATTTGCAAAGAACAAGCTACAGAAAAGGATGACTTTTATTGTAGCTGTGCCAGTTCTTTTAAATAGATTATGATATGATAGTGCATAGTATATGATAGTGCAGTTCCTTTACAGTTGTAGAAAATAGTATTACTTAGGGTAAGATAAAAGTGAATGCAATCTTGTATCACAATTTCAGTAGTTATAGAGCACCACAAATTTTGGTACAGCAGCAGGGCCTTTTTAGTAGGACAGTAAATACAGCTGGTTTTTATTCTTACAACTGATTTGAGGCTATTTAAAATGTCTTATTTTGCCTTTATGCAAATATTTGTAAGTAAAATAAAGATTGCCAAACGCCATCAAAATTGCTGGTAGTTACAGTAGGTAATCAGCATGTGAAAATTGACTCACGGCCAACGTTGTAGCAATTCCCAGTCTTTTCAGCTTACCCTGCTTAGTTGCTGGACACTTGGAATTTAAATTTAAAATCTTGCCACTTTAACATCTACCATATTGTGAGTTGGCTCTCTCTGTAACATTCTTAATCATTAAACCCAATTCTACAAATATATTTTCAAAGTAGTAACAGGCAGAGCCTGAATAGAAAAGCAAGCAGACTACACCAAAAGACAACAGATTCTATAGTTAACTCATTCTTTTTGTGAGCCTCATAAATGGTATATCAGTAGTACTATGGATATATAATCTTTGCTGAACATCAGACTAAAATTCTTGTTAGAGCTTTACAAAGTGGAGCGTAGAGTCATTTTTGTTAATATTGGTTATGTCAGAACTTTTGTAAAGAAAAGGAAAAGCATGAAATATTCTGTTATATTTTTAGTAATTATGTGATGAGCTGTAAAAGGAATTTTTAATTTTATAGGTAACCACTACATAATTTTTGACCCCTCCTGGTATCTCTTCCTGGTACATAGGTGCTGGAGATGATTCTTCAGACTTCTGTATTTGCTACCTGGTGCCCAGATAGCAGAACTGCTTCTGTCTTCTTGTCTGCTCCAGCAGATTTTTGTTTATGCACGTTACTAGACAGCTTTAAGAATAAACACAGTTTTTCATTTTCATAAAACAAGTTCACATTCTAATTTTAACATTAGAGAAACATTTCCATAGCTGTAGTCTGAAGTAGACCTCTAAAGATTATTTAGTTCATACGCAAGACATATCGGTTTATACGTATGATGAAGACCTAACCACTTCTAGTCATCTTTTCTTCTGTTTTGCTGTCTTTGTCATTAGAAAGTTTTTCTTCAGGTTTAATTTGAGTCTTTTTTACCACAATTGAAGCCCACTCTTGTTTGTTTGGTTTTTATTGAAGAATGGATTGTTCCTTCTGCTTAAGATTTTCTGGCTTCATTCCATTATTAGGTTAATTTCAAATCTTGTGTTTGAGTCATATATATTAATTTTTTAGAGTTAATACATTGAGCAAAACATGTAGTATAATGTACTCATAAAAATAATGTCCCTACCGCAGATTTCAGTAACATGAACTGGCAACAGTTTTATTATTTTACTGGTAGAAATCTTAATATTAGTAAAGTGCTAAATACTACTGTTAATACTGGTGTTAATTAAGAAAACTGTTTATACAGTTCTCTAGTTTAAGCAAGTAGTCCCTTAACTTCAATGTAAAATAGCTCAAACACTCATACATTTAGAAGTTAGTGGCATACATATATATTTCTGTAGACTAAGATAAAGTATTGGTCAACTAACAAAATGAGTTCTTAGGGCTGTGTATTTTTTCGGACTGGCCTGGACAGAATCTTCCCTGAAGTTGTGACTTAATAATAATGATGATGGTTGCTGGTGTTTTGGTTTTGTTTCGTGTTTTACCTTTACCTTGTTATAGATATATCAAAAATATAGTCTGGTAAACTAGTGTTTCCATGATTATTGCATCTACTTAGGTCTTCAGATGTCAACCAGCCTGTGTTTTAATAAGATTTTGGCTTGGCCTCATGCTTTATTCTTGCAGCATTATGAACTCTGTATTGCTACCTGCATGCAGTCTAGGTAATGAACACTATGGTCACACAGTAATTTCCTTATCTTCCTGATCTATGTACTGAAAACAATTAGTATTAAGTTACTCTCATGCTTATTTGCAACAGTAAACTCTGAATATGTTTTAAAAAAGCCCAACTAAACAAACAACAACAAAGCCCCACGCATAAATTATAAGACAACATAATATTTCCTTTGAGTTGTTCTTTTTGCCATATTTACAGCATCATTATTTTTAAAAAGAATTTTTTTTCTATTACAGTAGAAGCAGTTCCTTCTGAGAATAGCTGATCAAAAGCTGTCCTGGTGAAATAAAACAAACTCCTGTTGACTTCAGTGAGTATCAGTGAGTGTAGGACTAGATCCAAGATTTAAGCTAAGCAAAATTGAAGAGATACATGAAATGAAAATAATTTTATTTTTCATTTTCCTTGCTGTATGTGGCAGGCAGTTTTTATGATTTGTGTGTTTGATTTGGGGACACGTTACACTTGGGTAAACTGGAATGATTAAACTTCGGCTCTGATCTCCGAGTTACCCAATACATAAGATAAGTACTTAAGATCTTGCTTGTAAGTGTGTATATGAAAGCACTTGGTCCCTTTTTGTAGTGTGTAGTCAGGCTTTTGAATATTTGTGTTTGACGACAGTAACTTTTCGTACATGGAGATCACCAGCTGGAATAAGCAAAAGATTATTTTTTTTAAAAAGAAAACAAAAAAAGCTTTGTTAGTAGAAGCTGTTGGGAACATGGACAGTGAAAAATAGGAAGCTGTGGTTCTGTAACATGCATCTTTTCCATGTTAATGGATATTATGTGCCTTGACCTGGAGAAGGGCCTCTCAACTCTCCAGTGCCTGGACCACTAAGTTAAATACTCCTCAGAAATAACAGCAAGTCGGAATGATCTGAAAAATATTGCCCAGAATATTTTCTCACCATATTCTGTATTTGGAATCTAAAGAGCACTTAAACCTGAGCAGGATAACGATAGTTGCACTGAAGAGTCCACTCTTGCTACCCGTGGAAATGAATGCCTTTGATGTCCATTCACTGCAGAGAAACGCAGTAAGCAGCTAAATGCCTTAATGCATTCTGCCACTGAGAGATCTAAAAGCTTCCATGTGCATCGTGGAGCTTGTGCAGTAAGGTTTTCACTGTCAGCAAAGGAAAATGAATGCCTTTAGCTTTAAAGTTTAAATGCCTTGCTCAGCAGGGAGCCCAGAGAGATTTGTTCAACTGAAATGAGCTTATAATAAGGCTTTCATCCCAAGATAAGTAAGGACAACATTCAGTAGCTCTGTACTCCCTCTCCAGAAAATACAAATAGCTTTCTCTATGTGTTATGATGCTGTTATTGTCTTTCATGTGATATGTTGCAATTCATGCTAATAGACATTTTCCGTTGTAGACTGCGGTTAGGCCATGTTGTTACTACATTATTTAGAAATGCAGAAAAATAAGAGTTGCAGCTTACATTTTAATTTGTTTGCTTATTTATTTTAACCCCCCCAAAAATGAGCGTTAGGATAATATCTACAGAAAACAATAGCAAGATATTTTAAAACATTTAATTGTGCTTAAAATTTACAGAGGTTCAAAATACATTTAGAGAGATTCATAGCAGAAGAAAAATCCATCAGTGGCTATTAACCATGAAACGCCTCTACTGGCTTAGGCAGTCCCAGAGCTGCAGATTGCTTGAGGCCGAGAGCGTGTGCGCGAGCTTTCTCGGTGCTTGCTGCTGTTGGAGGTGAGAAACTGGGCTGGATGGACAATTTGTCTGGCCAGGTGTGCATGTTGTTCTATTTTTACTCATAGCCCCACCCCAATCATAATTATTTCTTATGCAGTCAAGATGCGGTTTTTGACCTGTGGGTTTCAGTTGGGATTGTTAAAATAGAACTTATGACCCGAGTCTCTGTCCGCTCTGTTGTTGCATGCGTGGTGTTTGTTACAGGGTTTCAGGGTCCCTAATAAGCTGTTGACAAGCTGTCAATTATAGTGCTCATGAAAATTAGTGAAACAGACAGTGAGGGACTCGTGTACAGTATGCTGAGAGGATGTAAACTAAACCCTTCCAATTTTCATCACGGCCCTTGCTGACGCCGTCTTCTTAATGTCTATAAAGTATTCATCTTGTCTTTTCCTTTATATCATGTTTACAAATTTAATACAGTAGTTAAATATCAATTAGTACAGGTTATTTTGTGTTAAATACCAGGCACCTAAAAATAGAACAATGACATTTAGATACCAAGGACTTCAATGAATCTATCTTCATGGTGGTTTAAATGTGTTATTTACAATTTGCTGTTTTTCTGTAGTTCACTGGAATCATCTTGTTTTCATTTCCACCACCCCCCTTTGTATTTTCTGTTCACTTGTTTTCAATATATCTCATTTTTGCTTGGAAATCCATTATTCCTTGGACTCTCTTTTTTAACTCTTCCCAAAGGGTTGCAAGCCAGGTATAAGTCTCCATACACGAGTCATCAAAACTTCCGTGGCTGCTTATTTATTTATTTTCTAAGTAATTCTCAGAAATGAAGTCTCATAGCCCATACTTCTTATCTTAGTCATGGTTCCCTCAGGACCATGCCATGAACCTAATCTCTTTCAAATTCTCCATCAAAATATCAACATAAATTTATTTGTGTCCCCCTTGGTATTCATTAACTCTTGGAATACTCACCCAATGTCATTTCATACCCTGTGTTACTAGACTTGGCTGCGTAAGCAGAGATCATTTCGACCTTACTAGTCACAGTTAAAATTCAAATGCTTCTTTTTTGTGCTTACCGCTGCAGGAATTTTTTCATCTGTTTTGAGGAAGTGGAACAAAGTAGCAATTGCTTGACTTTGCTGTTTGACCATTGAAAGTGAGATTACTGATGGAGTACAAGTATCTAACATCTGACTGTGACGTTTAGCAAGATTTCTATTTAGTAAAAACGTCTGGAAGATTTTGAAGGGAGTCATATAGAAGAAAAGCTACTTTTCTGGTGAATTTTAAAGCTAAAATGATCATCAAAAGCCTTTTAGCTTGTGAGTTTCACTTAAGTATGTATGCAATTTTAACTGAGGAGGGGAAAAGGTAGGTGTCCTATGATATAACTGTGAGCAGAATTAAGTCTGTTCCTGATTGTTCGCATCTCAGTTGGAAGTGTAAAAATTTTATGCACCTGAGACTTCACAGAGAATTATGTTTTATGGGGGACTACATAAATAAAACAAAACAGATTTCAAAATGCACTAGATTTGTAAGGTTCTCTTGAACAACCAGTTCTCTTTTATAGGCTCGTACTAGGAGCTATCTAGATCTTTTTCTTTATTTATGTTTTAAAAAGACACTTTGTGTCCTGGGCTTAAGTCTGTGTTAGGGAACCATAAAACATTTTAGGTTGGGAGGAATGGCTGGAGATCATCTAGAGGTCACTATCTTGCTCATAAATTGCTTTATTCATCCTGCCTTGTGTTCCCTAGCACTGTACAGACTGTCTACTCTCTTCAGTGTGGTGATTGCAGAGGAAGGTCCTAGACACCTCAGTAAGTAGAACGATCCGATTTCCTTGACTCAAGCCTGTCAACAGTTGTCTGACAGCTGGATCAGAAGGAAGTGATCTTTCACCATGTAATATTTTGGCTCATGAATTTCAAATATTTAAACCCAATTTTAGGAGTGCAGAGGCATCTATTTGAGTTAAATACTCTTAACTAAGTGTTCTGCAGAAACTGAGTGAGTTACGTGCCTACTGACTTGTTTCTGCTGCATTAATATCAAGGACTGTTTTTCTTCTGGGAGCTGAATGGAATCAGGATCAAGTGCTAAGTAAAGTTAAACAGGCATTCATATTCATTCAGGAGCAGTACAAAGTATGTATTCAACTTGGTGCCATAATTTTTGTGTGATATCTGGTAAGCTTATTACTTAGCAAGAGCTATTAGATGAAGTTAGGCTCACAATTACAAGGAGACCCAATCAGGCTTTTGCTTCACAGAGCATGTATGACTGTAGGAAGCTGATTAGGATATTTGTAGGATATTAGTGGGAGGCTGAGGAGTTGTCAATCCCTTTTCTGAAAAGATGGATTTATTCAAAAAGCTATCTAATTGGATAGATAATTGATTATCTGAGAAATTATATTTTCAACAAAGAGCTCTCACCAGTCTGATAAAAAGCTTGTCCTTTACAGATTTGTGCAATATAAGATATAAGGACAGATGTCTTCCAGTTATAATTTCCCAGCTGGAACTCTGTAAGAAACATAAGAGTGGTAAGAGCATCATACTGCGCTCCCTCTCAAATTTACATTTTTTTTAAATAGTCAACAACAACTGGCTGCAGCATCTGGCATTACTGTACATTTTTAGAATTGTTAATTCTACCAACTTTGGGAATGTTCAATCACATCTACAGGCAAAGGTTTAGAAGATTTTGTTTGATTTTTAAAAAAAATCTCTTTAATCCAAGTATTGTCATTAAAACAGTGCTTTTGGATCTCTTTTTCTGTAAAACAAAGTGAAGGAGAGGCAGATCTGCTTCAAAGAAAAAAAAGTCAAAGTTATTTTATGACCATATAGGTTAACCACAAAAAATTGTAGAAAGAGCATTACAGACCGAAAACAATACAGCTTCACATTGCTTTTCTTTTGTCTTGAAAACTTACTTTATTTTTATTGGTTCAAATGTGCATTTGTAGTTAGAACAGAAACCTTGGAGTTACTGATTATATGTTTTGGGGCAACTGAACAGAACCAGATATGGTGATAGTATTGCTCATGCATAGAAAAAAGCATCAGGGATTATGTGTCTCTTCTCCTCCCTCATGGATGTAGCTCCAGAGAACTTGTGCAGGAAATCAGTGGCAACACTTTACCTTTATCTCGTAGTACTGCAAAACTCTTGCTCACAATAGGGGTGCATTTAATTTTAACTGGTTTAATGTTCACTCAATATATTGAAAGGCTTTCTTCAATTATTATTAACAGGGCGGGGGAAAGTGTTTGTTTGGTTTTTAGTGGGCTGGTGCAAAGATTTCTGACCCTACTAATGACTTAGAACCGTACATCATGCATGACAAACTGGAATTAAGTCTATGGCTGGGTAGTTCTGGTAGTACTCTGCAAAAAATGATCAAATAATACCTTTGGGGGGCATTCCACTTCTCTTTTGAGTAATCCAGTCTCCCAATACTGTTTGTGGTGAGTCTGTGGGGTATAGTGCTGCATATTCTTACGTTCTTTATTACTGTGGTACCTGGCTGCTTTTCATGCATATGCTAATACCCATTTTCAGATCCAGCCATCAAATATGTATATAGTTGAAGGCACAAATTGAAAGGCCGGATTTGAAAGTTTGACTTTTTTTTTTCCTCCTGTTAAGCCATCAGAGTTGATTTAAAATTTCACACGTGGAGTCTGATTAACTTGCTGTAAATCAAAAGTAGCTGCATTCAAATGAATGAAGTTATGGATGGAGGTTAAAATAAGTAACAGCAAGCATTAAGAGTGTTCTCAAAAAATGAATGTTATAGAGTCTTCCTCTAATTTTGTGTAGAAGAGTACTTATTTCTTAACCCATTTACAAAAAAATATGTAAAGTTAACTTGACTACATTGGGTTTTTTGCATGTTTTACACTTCATGGACATGGGCTAAATCAGCTATGCTAAACATACTTATTAATATTCAATTTATTTCTCAGTCTCTTTGAAGGAACCATGCAAATGTTTGGGCTGCTTATTTTGTTTTGATTTCTTAGTGGAAAATTGTACCCACATACACAGCAATAAATCATTATTTCTCAGATGACCAATATCAGCAGGAATCTCATATACTTCGCTGCTGGAGCCAATTTCTAAATTCATTGAATAATTATTGGTGCTGTTTTTCATATGTGACAAAATTCTTTTCCCTCTGATTCTGTTAAGTCTTTTACAATGATGTTCTTACATGCACACGCACACAACACAACATGCAAAGGTTGTTATTTTTAGGACATGGGAAAAGGAAGGATAAGGATCCAATGTACATTTTAAAAGAACAAATTATAATATATTGGGAATTTTGTACTATGTAGTTTAAGAAAAAAAATCTGATTCGGGTTACTTTAATAACTTTTTAAATTTTGCATTTTGTCAAAATGCAGGTATTTTATTGCAATGTTACTATTCATGTAGCATCATGAACTGTTTCTGTCATGAGGAATAATGTTGCCAATTTCCAATTATCATAACCAAAATGCAGTGGTACAGGATAAAGTGCCTCCACTGAATACAAAGTTTGGTGAAGCTTCCAAGGTTTTAGCAACAATTATGCAGACAGTACTGATCAATGGTTGCATGAAATTTTATCTTTTGATGTAGATCTAACACCAGTTGTATCAGTGTGTTTTGGAGAACAGCAATTGTTTTTATAATTTCTGGATCAGGAAGGCGATCTGAATTCCTGCAGATCTGCTCAACCCACACAAGTCATGCTGTGTGTCGGTGGGATTATTTACACTAAGCAAGCAGATCGAAAAGTAAGGGTCTCTGGGGTTGGTGCTGAGAAGGCTAATCTTAGAAGGGTCTGAGGGATATTAATTCACTTTAGTTGAAGTTAGTGTCACCTCGTCAGCACCGTTCATGTGATATCAGGCAAAAATGGGGGAAAAAAAGTGATTGATTCTCAAAACCAAAAGGAAAGTTCTTTATAATTTAAAAATAGACCTACTATATATGTTAGTTAAGTCTGTAACACTTTTGCCTGTCAGAACAGTACAACAAATTACTGTTTCATTCATCAAAGGGTTAACTGAATTTTTAAATAAACACTGCAGAAATTCTCTACAGAAGTGAGACATCAGTTCGTTAGAGGGGAGAAATCCTTTAATAGCCTGTAACTTAAATAGTTTGCCACCAAAATGAATTTATTTGGTATTGATTGGCTCCCAACTCAGTTTTAATACCAATTAAATATTACAGCTTTGTTTCAACCCCCCGCTAGCTTTTTGCTTTTTTCCTTTTTTTTTCTTTTTACTTTTTTCATTTTTCTTTTTTTCCTTTTCTTTTCTAGTTTTTTTCTTTTTTTACTTTTTTTTTTTTTCTTATATGGAAAGCTGGGTAATTGGGTTCAATTTTAGAAGTTAAGTTCACGGTAAGATAGGTTCAGTGAGAACAGCCAGTCTGTTTGCAATGACTTTTCTTTCTTGCTTGTGAAATATTGTTGCCTTCTTAGCCCATGGCTGATGCCTTCCAACCAAAGATAGCAATTCTGCTAAGATTTCCCCTTCTAGAAGCTGCTACACTTAAAATAGCTCCATATTTTTCCATTTATTTACCGTATTACCTTTTGCTGGTATCAAAGCCAAATCTTTTGAAACCAAAGCAAAGTTTAATTTTCTCAAGGCTCAAAAATGTTGTACATTTCAGGATTTTAACTTGACTTCCATAAACTGAAATGTTCTGGAGTTGGTTTATCATCAGTTAATGTGTCACCCCCCTGAGTGACAGAGCTGAAATGTTTCAGAGAATGCTGGTCCGTGGGTTTTATTATCCCTCACTCAGCTGTATAGCCTGTTTTGGTAGCATCGCTAGTCTATGTGCAACTAACTCATTAAATAGAAAAAAGAAATCTTATTTTATTTCTCAGATTATTTATTGAATTTCCAAATGCAGCTATCTAGTCACTCTTTGGCAACAAAGAGAGAAAAGAGAAGGTATCTACATACATACATATGTGATACATCCACACAGACGCATACCTGCCAACTTCAGGCAAGTTGTATCAATTAACAAAGTTGAAACTAACTTTGCCATCGTACCTCCTGAAGCCGTAAAGCCTACAATGCCGAAAAGGTGAGAATTAGCCTCCACGCTTCATAGCCAGACAACAGCTGGTAATCCAGAAACTGGAGACCTTATATTGAGCTGTTAAGAAATGAAAGCATACTGCATTTCAGTATTGTTGGGATCTGGTCTTAATAAGAAGTATGATAAACTAGATTGAGCTGAAATTCTACGAGGTTTGGTAAGGCTGGTCAGTGATGCTGGGTAAATGGAGCATGTGTCTTTGCTTCTTCAGGCTTTCTTTGTACAAATGCATCCGCATTTGAAACACTGTTTTGGCTATGTTATACTTCATTAAAAACCAGTAAGTTTGTGAAGATGAAACTGAGGTGCTTTTTCTTCTTTTTTTTTTTTTTTTTTTTAATAATCTGTAGAAGTCGTGGATATGTTTATGAAGAAAAGCTGTAATTGTTAAAACGTTAATTGAATCATACTTTAGAGTATTTTCATTTGATGGTCTGTTAGGTTAATGACTCAAAATGAATGTCATTGTTCCTTGAGAATTCAGCATAATGTGAATATAATTTTTTTCTTCAGCTGCTCAGACTCCAAGATACACTTTTAGTATTAGAGGGTGGTTAAGGCTTCTGGTACAGGTGAAATAACTCATCAACCTCCTTACTGTTCTTTTCAGAAGAGGGAAAGGAGCGCAGTGTGACTTAAAATTTGTTCTTTTTGCCAACAAATGATTGAACCTATCGCCCTGCCTCAGTGTTGCAGTCACCTCAGTAGCTGACTATGCACTGATAGATGGGTTAGTGTTGCCAACATCAGCTCGTTGAACCAGCTAAGAGGCTATATGAGGCAGCTACAAAGTCGAGAGCTAAATAGTCATGATTGAAAGGTTCAGATTTAATGCTGTGCTGTGATGAACAGCAGTGTTTTACATCCTTAAGTGCTGTCATTCTGGTTGACGCTGTATTCAACAAAATATTCTTGCATCTGGATAATGCATGAAAGGTTAGCCCCTCTGGTTGTGAAAGAATTTTTTAAACATATACTTTGTAGCACAATTATGCAGGAAATTTTTAAAACACTCCAGATACAATGTAACATGCATCTGCTTCTGCCCACATTAGATCGGTGACCCCATGCTGTGAGAAACTTGTATCTGTTTAATTTTTATTAGCTATAATTAAAACATTAGCGATGCAATAGCATTAGCTTATACAATTTATACGTATGCTTTTTTTTTTTTTGCTTTTTGCCTACATTTATATGACTCTCTATTTCCATTATACGTTTAATACATTACATCTAAATAATGCATTGGAAAGAGCTCTGAAATAAAGGTTAGCATAACTTCGAGCACCCTGCAAGATTCCCTAAATAGAGTCAGCCTTCCCAGGCAAGGTCTGCTGCTACTTCTTCCTTTGGCCTCACAGTAGTTACTAAAAAGTTGTTGGATTTTTGTTTGTTTAGTTTTTGTGAAAGAGAGAATGAATATTTACACATTCCTTTATTTCATGCAGGCAGATAAACATATATAATGGCATTTCTTATCTCCTTTACATACAGCCGTATTGCAGACACTCAGTGTTCCTGGGATGTTCAGGTTTGTGATACTTTTGGAAATAAATTTGGCAGCATTTGTTCGTACATCTTTTCCAGTAACAGCTGCAGCTTCCTTGCCTGTTGTGTTTTCCTTCTGTGATGGGTTGCAGTCAAGTGTAGTTAGGGGAGATGGCTGCTTCCTTTTCTAAGTGTCTAAGCCAAGCAAGTTTGGCTAGGTTTTTGCTCTTCTTCTTTCTCTTTCCTTGTCATTCTCTCCTCTCTTGTCTTTTTGGCAGTCTGCTGTGGGAGCAATAGCTGTGGCGAAGTTGCTATAGGGGAAAAGACAGAAGCTTGCACTACTGAGTATTGAATAGTTAATACTGATGTATTTTTTTTTGACAGTAAGTGAGCATTTCACATGTTAGCTCTGTCCTGCAGTTTTAGAACTATTTGTGGCTTTGAATTGGATGCTCAGGGTCTTTTTTATATTCTCAGTTTTCTGTGGGTAGGACTAGATGCCCCATAGTGGACGCAAAACAACGGACCTGTCAGATTAGTATGTTTTGCCGGCACCTTTCTTCACAGGATTCTTCATTCCGTGGAAAGAGAGGGAGTCAGGAGCAAGCGTGGCTGTGCTGAAGGGCTGCAGGTGTAGCCCACCTTACTGCAGGATGCTGGTGGGTTCAGGGGTTTGCTCACGCCAGAAAGCTGTGCTGAATGACTGAGCTGAGACTGGACGATGTGAAAGCAGTGACCTTCAGAAGGGTGCAGGGTTGGGTGGCTGGGTGGTGGTGTCTGACGTCTAGGGCAACGTCAAGGTTGAAGGCAGGCATTGCTGCGGATGGTGATTTGCAGTCCCTGCTAGAAAGAATACTTAACTCAGAATTTAATACCTGATGCTTTTAGCTTTGGAGATGTGTAATTCAGCCATGTGTGTAAACCAGGATGATGACCTTCACAAAACCCTAAGCCATTAGTTAATTCAAACAAACATAAATGTTTCACCAGTCATAAATAGCACAAAGGTTGAATGGGTGAAAAGATAGGTAGGGAGATTAGAAGCTTTATGTGTATATAGAAATCACCAAGTTTAGAATCTTAATAGTATTTAAATGATTCATTTACATCCAGATGGAAAGATACTTCTTTTTTATGCATGATTATAAATTTATTGCAACACATCAATTTATACCTGCAGGCACAGGTCTGACAGGCAGCACCAGGTTCTTGGTGTTTTTCATTGCTAGGGGTCTGTTTGGTTTGGGTTTGCATTTTTTCACTTAAAATACAAATGATATGTACAGAATCTATCAGTAACTAGGGTGTCTTAACAATGCAATGGTTTTTAATCCAAGAATTAAGAAATCTGGTTGTGTTCTTTTTGTTACTTGCATGGTAAGCTAAATATATATATATGAATATATATATTGAAATATACTGTACCAGAAGATCTGAAATCAAGCTCACCTTCTGGTTCAGATTTAATGGTTTACATCAAGGTAAAATTTTCACAGGACTTAAGTGAGATTTTTACATACCATCAGACGCAGACAGGAATTTGAGACTCCCACTAAAATTGATCTGTTTCCAAAATGAAGATTGCCAAGTCATGTAGGTGCTTCAGAGTATTTTAGCGTGTTCCTTCCCATACTGCAATTTTTCGTGTGCAGTGACTTGCCTGAATAAATCTATTTGTGTGAACTCTCTTTTTTTCCAGAAAGGTCTCTGTCAGGGGCTGTCTCTTGTCCAGTACCGTTATTCTAGAGCAGCTTCCCTCTTCCCTGCATGGCGTAAACAGGGAATATCTCCCCAAAACCCTGGTTCCAACACAGTTTGGATCTATATGAGCCGCCCTTCTTCCCTGTGTAAGCTCTGCCCTTTTTTACCCAGCTCTCCCATGGGGTCCCCCGTTTTTTGGTCCTCTGTACACATGCACTCGACTCCCACTCTTTCACCAGCGGAGGCTGAACTGGCCCAGCGGTTCTGCAGCTGACCTGTTGGCAGCCATCGATGGATTGCAGGGAGCCCTCACTCGCAGGGAGCCCCTGAAGCATCACAACCCCTGATTTGCCTCTCGGGGTGGCATCTCGCCCGAGCTAGTGGATCAAACAGGCTGGATTTGTCTCACAGTGGAAGAGGAGGAGACACTGCGTGTAGATCTTCACAGCAAACCTCATAGGATGGGAACTCATAAGGCGGAGTTTTGGAATAACTAGTCTTTACTCATTGCCATTTTAAGGTGAGCAGATATTACAGTGGTCGATGACTGGGGAAAGGCTGCACAGTTACAGTGATGGTGCTGAAGACCTCTGGAAATTTGAAACAGCAGCCACCTTTTACCTGCATTACTCTTGAAGATTTTGGCAATGTAGATTATGTGATTGGGTAATGGCTTGTAGAAGATTTTTTTTTTCAGGTGTTTAGCTTAGTGCTGAAAATTTGTCCCTGATGTCCTCTAACATCTGTCATTTTTATCCTAGTAATTCAATTAATTAAATAATTTGTACTTCTTAAAACAAAACTTTACATATTAACATTCCTCTGCAACTAAATTTTAAGAAATGTTATATATTTTCTGATTTCACAAAACTAGCAGCCTAATGATAAGGAAATATCTTAAAAAGGTTCACAGTATTTAGGAGTCCTTACATTTTTAGCAAACTGTTTTCACTATAATCGGTAAGCTACATTCTGCCTTTGATTTACTTTCTCTAACTACATTGATTTCTGTAGCCTAATATATATTTAATTAGTAGGGATGTGATTGCAACTAATATTATAGAGCTTTTAAAGGACAATAAATTCCAGAGTGTGTTTTATAGATTTTTTTTTTTCTACTTCAAATATTTTAACCACTGAGGAAGGTATAATTTATCTCACTGTTAGACTTCCATGCATTTTTTTTTTATTCTAACTCAGGTTGCATTGAGATTGAGTGGTGTGTTCACATCTTCCAGAATGTGTTCCAATGTAGTTCTCTATGTCGACTGTTATCTAATTTATAAAGTAATTTGTAAGGGAAAAGCTTGTCTTCCCTTGAAATTCAGGCTGATACGCAGTTCCTAAAGCTCCGCATAGTTCAGCTGACTTCCAAAAGTCTGGGAGGTACAGCTAACGTGGCCCTTCCTTGTGGGGAGGGAGAGGAAAACTGCAGAGATACTCGAAAAATAAATTGTCCTTTAGGTTGATGTTTGGGTTGTCACCTACAAGGAGGAGTTTATTCCCAAATCTAAAGAATGGTCAGAGAAAAGTGGAGGGAAGTGTTGGAACTACACCGTCCAGGACAACTGTAACCTGTGTGGAGATCCAAAGGCATGCTGTAAGGGCAGTAGGGAAAGTTACTGCTTTGTAGAAGGGACTCCACAAGCGAGCATGAAATCTGAGACCATTTAGGCATAGACCGCATTATTTCTTCAGGGATGGTGGTGTTGATAAGTGATTAACCTTTCTCTATCCCCTCCTGCTCTCAAATGATAAAACACCAGGCACGTACACACAGGGCTGGCATGGATACCCTTCCAGTGCTCTCTGACTTCTGTTGCTGCCCACAGCTCTCAAGCGGAAGGGTGTAGAGAAGGTGAGGACAAGGTCCAACAGGCACAGTTTGAAATGCAAGACATTTCAACTGATAGAGGATAAATTTTGTCCAACGTGGTCAAATGATGGAATAAGGGCCCAGAGAGGATATGGAGTCTCCATCCTTGGAGATATTGAGAACTTGACTGGGCAGGGTCCTGAGCAGCCAGGTTTTATTGGATCTACTTTGAGCTGGGGGGGGTTGGACTAGATGACCTCCAGAGGTGTCATCCAATATAAACTATTCTATAAATCTAGCGTAGCTTTTGTACCAACCTACCTGTTTTGCTTAGTCTCAGAATGAGGTTGCAATTACCTTAGTTCTGGCTTGTAATGCTAGTCTTTAGTTTTGACTATTCATGCCGTGGTAGATTTAACAAATACGGTGAATATATCAGGGTATAATTACAATTTTATAGAATTGTACTGAAATTTGCATTTTGTAATTCAGATGTCTTAACAATAAGATAATGTATGCCTTAGATTGTAGATTCCCATTGTACGTGAATTTTTATAGCTGTGTTGATAAATAGTGTTGACAGAGGCTGAGTCTTTCCCTCTTAAATCCCTAAGAAAGGATAACCAAAAGAAAGTTAAATACCCCTATCTGATAGCAAGAGAGAGTTCCCAATTGGAGGAGTGAGAAGGAGATTTGAAAGGAGGAGGTTTGTGATTTAGCATGACTAACGCTAGTTTGGATTTATGGAAAGAGACGAGGAAGTCTACACTAAGCAGAGTGGCTGCATGTGGCAAATGTACTAGATCAGTTATTGCCAAGTATGGTAGAGAAAATGAAGAAAACAGAAAAAGTGGCTTAGAAATTTCTTTTCCAGTCTCTACTTATCAACATGAAACATCTGCTTCAGCTGCACTGGCTCCCACTGACAGTCAACATTACCGATACGGTGAAATTCCTACTTACATGCAACACAACAACACTACACTTCCCTGAGCTGCATTGTAAAAATTTATTATTGTATGCATGTGATGTAGGGTATGTTGGAGGTTAAAATGCAAATGGTACCAGTGCACTTGGATGAGCATCACATATGGAAATTAGCATTGGCACAATTAAGTTTTGTTTGTTATAGTCTTAATGTTGCTAAGCTACAGAAGGAAATGGATCACACTGAGGAAATCTACAAGTTGCTGACTGTTTGCACAGAATCTTTTTAAATGTTACACTAATCATGTGCTATAGCTTAGCTTTTATTTAGTGTAAATGAAATGGGTACTTTTTTTAAAGCCACCATCTTAGTTTTAAAATATTCCTGTCTTTACTTGTTATGAGAATACTTGTACCTATAAATAGCAGAAGAGCTATGCTTAGATCAGCTTCTTTGTCAAAGAAGCTTCTTGGTCAGACATGTACAAACGTGAATATGATCAACTCCTGTATCGTGCAAAAGAACAAGGCATTTTTATTTAAGAATTGCACTTACTTCCATTTATATCTAAAACAATAAAGTAGTTTCACAGACAACACAGCCCAGGTTCGTACCCACAAATAAATACAAGCTGAAATACCTCATGTTAATAATATTGCTTCCTAAGTTGAAGTGCTTAACTTATTCCCCCCATGAATTCCCAGGGCAGCCATGGATTATTAGCGCTTGAAATATCAAGTTAAGTGCTTATGGTTTCATAGGCTGATGAAATGGCTAACACTGTTCAAATGAAGAAAGCTGAAATCTTGACCTCAGGATGGAATAGCAGCAACCTATGAATTCTGCTTTCCCTATATATCTCCCCTTCTCCCCCCTACCCGAATATCTCGTGATAGTTTTGTAAAACTAAAAAGCGGGCCCCCATTTTCTTTGGATTTTTATTCTTGTATTCACCATAGACTTAGTTTATTTGCATGATAACACAAGCCCATTTGATGGTAAAGATTAAAAACATTTTAGGGAGGGGGAGAAGGACAGACCTTTGATGATACGTTTTTACTTAATCCTCTTGTTTTGAACTGTTTATTAAAACATTACAAAATCTTACTATAGATAGCAGAATTTGTCGTATGATAGTAAATAGTTTAAATGCCTAATGTTTAAGAGTAGTAGTAAATGCATCAATTGTATGAAATATTTTTGTTGTTTATACTTCTGAACAAAAAGCAAGATTTGAGCCTGAAAGTCGAATGCTTGTTCTGAAAACCTGTTGCTGTTCTCAGGTCAAACTTTACAGCTTCCTTGCACTGCAGAGACCTGTATCTTTGTATTTTTCTATTGCTTCAGCATACTTGGCAGTGCCTTACTTTAGAGGACAAGGAGTTTTTTTGAACAGTAACAGACTTTTCACCTGTATTTCCTGAATGAAAGTTTAATCCTATAACAGTTCTAAGCTAATGAGTAAAGTCTAATGAAATAGATACGATTGTGTTAAATTCTACAAAGGTATCATTATCAGACTTTAATATTATATGTTGTATAAAATATATGGGTTTCATTTCAGGGCATATTGGAGGAGATACTTAGATGTTATCTCCTCCAGATGTAATTAAAATTATACTTAGTATTAAAATCATATATTAATTATTTCTAGGCAAGGTACTTCATTATAAAATGGATGCATTCTTTTTAGCAGTGGAAAGCTATTACTCAGCAAATAAGGATTTGCAGTAAACTGAGTATTTATCGTATAGCAAAGTATTACAAATGAATTATTTAAACTTGTTATATTTTAAGTCTATGGATATAATATCTTCACAGATTATTTATTTTACAGATGCTTAGACATGCCATTGAGTATCACATGGGAGTTGGACTCAGAAATCAATTTGTGGCCCTTAAATATTAGATAGTTTTAATTTCCTAGAAGGAATACAAACTCATATTCACTAAAAAATACATAGGTGAAGAGTTCTTGACCCAAAGGATGCAAAAAATCAGTACATGGTTAGCACATGAGATGACTCAGACCCAGTAATGAACCCACTACACACACCGCATGGTTTCAATTACAGCTTTATATGACTAGACGGCATGGTGCCAGAAACAAAAGATTGAAACAATTTAAATGATTCTCTTCTTCATGGTTCAGATACTTGAGCCTTTGGTTTCTGTTCCCTTATTAATGTTCACTTTTATCTGTGCAGAACTCAGACTTGGAAAATAGGAATTCACTGCTTGAATACGTAGAATGTCATCTTGTTAAGGGATGCTATAGTATGATCTGGTAATATATCACTTAGTTAATTATTTGCTGTGCGATAGTTGCCTTCAAGGTTTATATGCTCAAGGTCAAGAACTATTTCTGGAAATTGTCTAATTTGTCCCAGTCAAAATTAGAGAAGTTTTTCTAATAGACAGCTAGCAAAATAAAGGTCGTAGTCCCATCTTCATATAATTACTTAGCAGTTAAATCATTTACACCTCCAGTGGTGTCATCTCTTCACCACCTCCACAGCCTGGGGGAGGGAGGGAGGCAAACACTTGTGTCACTTGGTAGGATACTGTAGTCTCTGTTCCTCTTGTTGAAGATGTCTCACTGTCTGGTGCTCCTCTGAGAAAGGAAAATAATCATTGTTTTAGCGTGTGGAGATCCACTGACCAACCGCTTGTCACAGGGTTCCTTGCTGCTGGCTTGTCGGACTGTTTAGGTTCACCTCAGTTCACATCAGCAGGAGAGGTCGCAAGCTGCCGTAGCGCTCCACTTCAGCTACTGCAGATTATTTTGGTGATGACTTAGGAGAAAGCCTGGAATTGGAGCATCTTTGCAAGCTCTTTGCCCTAAACAGCTAGCTTGTTCAAGCTTATACATCACCTACTTCTGTTGGTGTGAAGGGATACTGAGGTTGCATAGCAACTGATTTTTTGGCATTGCCATACATTTTATGAAAGAGACTGTGTGCAGAGCCATCTGTCCTAGGATGCCCAACAAAGAGGGACAGCGTGGCATTCAGGGTATGCAGACCCATCCTACCGACCTCTTCTGTAGGGAATCATCTCTATTACAGAGCCAATGGCTGAGGAATGGAAAGAGAATGAATCACTTTATCAAGCACTATTAAATGTTTTCTAAAGCTTTTGAGCACACTTTTAAAGGAAGCGATGCTTTCTAATAGCCTCAGATTTTTTCATTTAATTTTTTTTATACAGGCTGTTTAGGCATAATAGATTTTCATTTGTAAAGCTTATTAAAATGGAAGAATAATATAGTCAGGTTTCCAATTGCAACTCAACTGAATTATTGTTGCAACGATTAAGCAAAGTAGGAATTGTAGGGTATTTAGTACTTTTCTTAAAATGAGACCATCTAACATAATTGAAGGTATGCAGATGTGAGTGGAAGGTATGCCTTGATGTGTAGGTTACTAGATTTTTCTTTACATAAAGCTTATTTTCTTTGTACAGTTGAAGCAAATGAATAAAAAAATACTGAAAAGGTAATTCCCTACTTTTCTACCTGTATTAGCATTTTGCAGCATTTTGCTTTATAAAATAAGCTATGTTGATGCTTATTAAATCCAGTGATATATACTAGCTTTTAAAAAGTTATATTAGATTGTATTTCATCAAACTAATTTTTTCAGTCACTTAGAGTTGCTTTGGTTTAATTGCCACCATTATAAAGGACTGCATCTTAAGGATTTTATAGGAATCAATCATGGTTTTGCAATGTTTCCAAATCCATTCTCAACATACATTCTGTTACCACTATTGCGCTTGTCTTCTCATCCTGGAATATTTTCCTGCCATACATAACCTATCTAGCATAAGCATTTGACATTTTTCAGCCAGCCTTTTTTGGCCAATAAGCATCTTAACTCCATATAAAATGGTTCTTGTCTTGCTCTCAGAAAGTCTTTGTTCCTTAAAATACTTCCTCCCTCCCCCCCAAACAGGAGTAAAATATCATAAATGCCAGGATAAATATGGGTTTGGGGATGCAGTCTATTGTAAATGTTAATGCTGCCAAAAATAATCTAGTCTTTTCAATATCTGATTTCTGTTTTATTAACCTTGGAACAGTATGCCTTCTCTTTAATATTGCCTTCCTTTTTCTTTTTTTCTTTTTTTTTTTGTAAGACCAGACCATAACCTGACATCTAATTTTTTTCAGTCTTGCTGATTTCTTCTGTTCTTCAGTTATCACAATTATTTTTTAGTTGCTTCCTATCATGACAATCAGTTCCTTGAGCTTATTCAGACTGTTTCTTAAATTGACATCTATCATTTTTAAGTACTGTAACTTCATTTTTATATGAATTTTCATATCTTGAAATGTGGGATCAGGATGAGAACTCTGTTTCATCTTTGCTAATTTAAACTAAATCCAACTACTTTTTCCTTGTTCTGCTGTGTTAAACATAAAATAAGCCATTTAACTCTGTAGTTCCTTCTTTTCTGTAAAATAGTTTTGACTTCCAGAAAAGGTTGAGAGTGAAAATATGTAAGGTGAACTGACTAGCAGGTCCTTGTGGAATATGAAGTGCTTTTGGACTTAAGACTTAAACCTTCATACCAAACTTATGTCTATACTTTCTACAGTAATCTTCCTTTCACAGTATTTATCACAGTCAGGCAAAAAAGTTCTACATAAAATACGTAATTCTCAGCTTATCTTATAACTTTGGAAAAAAAATTACACTTTAGAAAAGTTTATAAAGTAAATCATCAGTTTAATTTTTACTGGAAATATCAAATTAAGATAAAGTGGATTCATCTGTACTTCCTAAAACAAAAGAGAAGAAAATAACAGAGAAACAAGTCTCTTTGTTCTGTGTGAAAGAGAATACTTAATCACACATCAGCAGAGAATTAAAAAACATAGCAATACATGAAAGTATTCTTTTTTTCTTCACTGAACAAATTAATTGCCAGCAATGGAAAAAACTACAAAGTGCTGTTTAAAAATAAAAAATACATATCTTAATTTTAATAAACAGGAGCTAACACAGCTCAAATGAAGCTCCAGAAATCAACTAGCAACTGGCAATTGGGTTTGGGTCTCATCAGCTTGAAATACATATCAAACAACTTTCTTGCAAAAGCAAATTTGAAAGAGTAATTCTACATGCATGATTTTCTGAGACAGACTCATCACAAAAGCTTCTGTATAAATGTCAAATGGACACTCTCTCCAGTTTAATTCCTTTCATAGCTGAAATCTGGCCAAATGTGGAGGTCTTAAACTACCTAATAATATTGCTCGTAATGTTCGTCAGAATATTGTTATTATGCTTTTGTGAAATAGGTAGGAATAATATTCAGTATTCACTAGGAAGTAGCATTTGTCTATCACTAGAAATGCTGACAAGTGTAGAAAGGGGATAAAGGGAAGAAATTATTACCAAGTGGGTGAGAAGGGTGCAGGATAATTACCTCTTTATCCCCTTATACTGAGCTACAGGAGAGCAGTATGTTGCAGAAGTACAAGGGATATAAGCTTATCTTGCAACTGGAGGTCTCTGAGAAATTGCAACATTTATGCTGTGCAGTCTTACACTTCTCCCTTTCTGGGGGCAGGATGACCTAAAATACGATATTCAAGGAATAACCACTGCAATTGATTCTATACTGCAAACTTGTTAATTCAAGTCCACTTTTAAAAAATACAGTGCTGGTTTTGTTGTCCAGGAGTGTCAAAATACCCAAGCCAAAATAAAACAAAAAATGTTTTCACAAAATGCAGGAGTGTGGACAGTGCTGAAAGGTCCTCCAAGAAAAAAAAATTCCTTCAGAATTTCTGGCGGACGTGTTAGTGGTACATACTGAATACCTCCCACTTCCTGAAAGGAGACCATCATGAGAGAGGAGGTATAGCTAGGGCACGTCTGGCCTCAGAAGCATTAAGGGAGTGTATAATAACCCAAGGGAGAACCATTACCAGCCCACACAAGCAGGGAGTTGGTCTGCAATTTATGGAGATGAAAATTAGAGTTGACTATTGAAAAATTCTGGCATTTGTCCTTATTTCTGAATCTTACTGATTATATTGGGAGTAAGTTCTCAGTCACATTTGTCTGCTGGTTTTATTCAAATGTAGAGAACATCTTTCAAGAATAAGTTTCCCTGGAGATGGACATAAAAAAGAATTTGGGCTGCTGCAAATTTTTCTCAAAACACAAGAAACAGAGAAATGCACATTGTATTCATTTTCTCTTTTTTTGTTGCTCTGCGTGGCTTAAATGCTTATCTCTAACATGGTACTGGTATTTTTAGCAGCATAGTAAGGGGATCTTAACTCGCTGTCATATTACACACAGTTCATCAGACTGTAATAGATCAGAATAGATCAGATCTAGCTGCATGACTAAAATTTTGTGCCATGTTAGCCTGAGATGGCAGTTTAATTGTCCTGAACCTTAATACTTGAAGATAGTAGTTCATTAAATGAAAAACGTATGGCAAAATGGAGCTTTATGTGTTGTTCACAGGCTGGATGACTAATGGGGATCCACCTTTCTGACTATTCTGTTGCTCTTCACTGAGAAACACCCATCAACTTTCCAATGTGGGTTTTTGTGGTCTTCTGTCAATATTGTTTATAGCAAATCTAAATTTTATTGTATGGTTTAGTTTCAAGTATTTATTTTAAGCCAGCAAGCGGGATGGTTTTGACTTCCACTAGTCAGGGCTGGTAACTATTGATGAAAAAAAAGATTAGATTACTGCTTAATGATGACGTCTTCAAAAGCCCTGGAGTGA
>VYZV01006564.1:59693-71711 GCA_013401275.1 Pandion haliaetus | reverse complement strand
TATTCATAAAGTGTTTTCTTATTAAAAAAATAGTTAATTTTCCATGTACGAGTGCTTCCATGATTACAACCCTGTGGGACAGTACCTGTCAGGAAAGGAATGGCCAACATTGCTCCCCGCCCAAGGGAGCTTCCAGCCTATGCTTCACCCTGGCACCTAAGAAGCAATTAATCACCTTTTCAGGTACTTACTTTTGGATGGTTTTTTTCCCAACATTAAGCTGGAGCTGAATCTCATAATTCCTGCCTAAAGTAGATGATGGAAAGGGACAGCTTTTCAGACAGCAGGTACTGTAAGTCTGTGTTAAACATCTTGCATTACCACATTGACAGGATGATTGGACTCAAATGGACCTCCTGTTTCTCTGGCTGAGATCTTAAAATAAATTTTAGAAAGTCAAGGATTTGCCGTTTTAAAAACAGACAGCAGTAAACATGCTTCCTCGGTAGGATGGCTCAAATAATTTTATTACATTTGTTTACTTTCAATTCTCAGGATTTTATAAAGATTTTAATTTTTAAAATTTTTTTCTTCTCTCAGTTCCTCAAGGTCTGTAAGTATCTGAGAACACACATACTGTATTATTCAGTGGCACTTCATGGGTTTTTTTAAAAAAAGAACCCTAAACAATTTAACACCAGAAACATACAAAATAGCTAAAGCACAATGACATTAAAACCTTGTGGCTATTTTCCTTCCCAAGCACCATTGCTATTATTTATCAATATGACTGTATTCAGCTCATATACTTGCTATATTTTGATTATCTCCATCTTGGACTAGGCTGTAGAAAAATTTCCCTGTCTCAAAAGGCTTATGTGAAGATAGGATGGATGGCTAGAAATGTAAATGTAAATTAAATTTTATTCCTATGTACAATTATATATAATAATAAACTAAGTTTCTGGCCAACTGTTTTAGTTGTGAAATTATTCTAGAAATAACTGAAAAATTTAGCAAAGGTAGTTTTGCTGAATAAAGCAGTTTAGCTGAAGATCAGGGCTGCACTGGAATTTTTAAAAATTCTACAGAACTATATTAGAAGTTTCATATAAGATAAAGCAGAAGTAGTATTCCTGCTGAATGAATGGTTGTGTGCTATGCTATGCCAGTAAAGCTTGGACCTCATTTTCAAATACATTGTTCTTATTTTACACTAATGTATCTCGAAAGGCCTTACACTATTGTAAATCAGAAATCAGATCATCCGTAGAAAAAATACTGGGACTAGCTTCAACTATTTTAAAAATAAATGTGTGCTTATAATTGCTAAACTTCTATACTGAAAGGCAATTAAAAATATCTTAGTTACCAATTCTAGGACTGGGAAGAAGTAGACAGACTTTAAATACTTGAGAGAGAGCCTCTCCCTCTGCAATTCATAGATGCCAAGAGCTTATATTCGCATGAAAAAATAACTCATTGTAGTCCATTTGAAAGGCATCTGAGTTAGCTTTGAATGAGGTAATTTGGATAAAGAAAGTACCATAGTTATAGCAGTATGATATTCTGTCCAGGATAAGAAAACTTTAATTCAAGTGAGCTCTGTAGCCATATGTAATAAGAGGTATAAGAAACCCATCTCTTAGGTGTATAATGACATTTCTTAGATAGAAATAAAGGACAATGATATGGAAATGAGATATAATGTTTTATTTTAAAAGGCATTTTAAAGAAACACAATTTCCCCCAGCATATTCCTTTTTTCCAAAAGAGTACATTTCAGCTTCTCTTCAATATAAAATTCTGTTATTCTATGCTTCAGGGGTTTTTTTTGTATTTAAAATGGTAATTGTGAAAAGCTCCCAGGGGAATATCAGCTTTTCAGCCTACTTATTAAAATTTACCTGCATGTGAGGAGTCTTCCTAGTTTTGTCTGTTATGTTTCAGGTATGTATAACACCAGTGCATGAAATTATCTTTTCAGTCATCAGTCAAATCAGATCAAGATAAACTGCAAGTGAAAGTAACTAGAATATCTGAAATAGACAACAGATTCTTGACTATTTAGAAAGAGAAAATCACCCCTGTTCGCCCCAAGGAAACTTAACAAAACACTAGGAGTACTTCAATTATCTGTTTAGGATTCAGTGATTCATGTCCTGCAAACACATTTCTTTTAAGTGCCTGTGGTGGGTTGACCTTGGCTGGCCATGAGGAGTCCACCAAGCTGCTCTATCACTCCTCCTCAACAAGGCACAGGGAGAAAAAAAGATGGAAAAGCTCACCAGTAGAGTTAAGAACGGTGAGATTAACCACAAGTTAATTTATTGCCAATTAATAACAGACTAGAATAGTGAGAAATAAAAACAAAACTAAAAGCACCTTCGCCCTGCCCCTCCCTTCATCCTAGGCTCAACTTGACTCTCAATTCTTCTACGTCCTGCCCACCAAGCAGTGCAGGGGTTTGGAAATGGGGATTGCAGTCAGTTCATAATGCTTCGCCTCTGCTATTCCTTCCTTCACGCTCTTTCCCTACTCAGTTTGGGGTCCCTCCCACAGGAGACAATCCTTCATGACCTTCTCCAATGTCCATCCTTCCTATGGGCTGCAGTTCTTCAAGAACTTCTCCAATGTGTGTCCTTTTCATGGAGTACAGTCCTTCAGGAACGGACTGCTCTAGCACGGGTCTCCACAGGTTCACAGTTCTTGCCAGAATACCTGCTCCAGCTTGCGGTCCTCTCTAAGGGCTGCAGCTCCTGCCAGGAGCCTGCTCTGGCATGTGCTCTCCATGGGCTGCAGCTTCCTTCAGGGCACATCCACCTCCTCCAGCGTGCCATCCTCCACAGGCTGCAGTGTGGATATCTGCTCCACAGTGGTCCTCCATGGGCTACAGGGGGACAACCTGTGTCACCATGGTCTTTTCCACAGTCTGCAGGGGAGTCTCTGCTCCAGCACTTGGAGCACCTCCTCCCCCTCCTTCTTCACTGACCTTGGTGCCTGCAGAATGTTTCTCCCACATTTTCTCACTCCTCTCTCACAGCTCCTGCACACTGTTTTTTTACAGTTTCTGAATACGTTATCACAGAGGCACCAACCAGCATTGCTAATGGGCTCAGCTAAGGCAAGCAGTGGGTCTGTTTTGGAGATGGCTAGAACTGCCTCTGTCTGACATGAGAGCAGCTTCTGGTGTCTTTGCTCTAGCCCCCTGCTACCAAAAACCTTGCCACATGAACCCAATACAGTGCTTTAAGGGAGTGTAAGATGACTGAGATGTACATGACTACATTGTAGACAAAAGTTAGTGGATCTGTGCCACCTGATGTGTTTTGGGCAATTTATATTCATTATCAAATAACTGTTCTTCAATTATTTTTGTATAATTTACTTCTTGGTGAATTAATTAGATTAGAAGGCTCAGCAAAATCAAAATCAGATCACTGTAATTCTTACATGCTATCATTAAAAACTTACAGCACAAGTGTGAAAGAAATATAAGCATTGTTCATACCTTTAGAGTATCTCTCTGCCATACCCAGGTTAATCATCCTATGATAAATTAACAATAACAATCAGTTAACAGAAGTATTTTTCAATAGGTGACTTCTTTTAAAAGATCTTTAGAAGTACAACGTGCCATAGTGTGAAGCTTCAGCCTTACAGTTCCATGGATACAAGATTATAAATTAAATACCCCATTTAGTTCTGAAATCTCATCAGAGTAACAAGATAATAGAAAGTTGCATTACACATCTTTAAGCTCAATGACGATTTATGTATAGTATATTTTCTTGGTTTTATTATGCAGTAATTGAGTAATACAGTGAATTATTTAGAATGAAATATTGTTTCACTTTCCATTAACTTTTATACAAACAGATATTTCTTATATTTTCTTCTAGCATTATCAGCTGCAAAAGAGCTTAAACTGTCAAAAGCTTGCCTAGATTAATTTTGTAGACTTTTGTTTTCTTGAAATATTTCTTGCAGACAGTAGAATAGTCCTTTATATATGTGTAGTAATCTGTAGCTATCAGAAACACTTAGATATTTCCACGGTTCAAGACATCAGTTACTATAAAGGAAACACATGCCACTTTCAATCAAGTCTTACCTGTTTCTCAAATGGAAGAGAACTGGCACATTGTCAGTATTAGAAAAGACTTTCTCCCATCAAGATGCATCATTGCAGTTTTGGGAGAACAGTCCTAGTACATTTCCTTTACCTCCATTGCAGGTTATAAAACTAGGAAGACCATTTTGGCAACTCAGTCCAATTCCTACCCTAAAATATACTGGCTCTTCACTAAGACTTCCAAAGTAAGCAGAGAAGACTTTAATTTACCAAATGGTAGGTTATTTTAGATCATAAACACATGAGAGCTCTAATATAACTATTATTTTAGCTTTACTACAATCAAATAGAATTTAGTGTATCTTGCACACATTAATAACATTTGGAGTTGGTAGGTTTTTTTGGGGGATAGCACTTGGTGGAGGAACAGAAAAGCAGCACTGGTAATCCAGTTATTACTCAAGGATTTATAATGTACTGTGACTAAGCTTTAGCATCACCCAGTGAATTCCGTCGGCAGATCAAGGCTGAATCTGTTCATTGCCCTTGAAATCCAAATAATCATGGGTGTTAGATTGTGGTTTACTTCGAAATACAATGCATCACTCCTGTTCCTTGCTATGTGATATTCCTTTAACTACAAGAATTATAAGTAGCTAAAAAATTATGAATATTAGCTACTGTAAAATTGCATAGCATCCTCAACAAATGGTTATTTGTCTCCTAAGTCTATTTGTTTTCTTAAATTGTTGTGAAGACTATCTATAAAGATTAGGTTCTTTTAAATTGGAACTAATACTTTTAATTTTGACATACAGAACTCAGACCTTAATTACAAGTACATAATTATTTGTGAAGCATAACTGAATATTAATTAACAGATGTTCTATAAATATTTCAGCACATTTCCATGGTTATTTGATTCACTTTTGTCCTGGTTGTGGCTGGGATAGAGTTAATTTTCTTCCTAGTGGCTGGTATAGTGTTATGTTTTGGGTTCAGTATGAGAAGAATGTTAATAACACACTGATGTTTTCAGTTGTTGCTGAGTAGTGCTTAGTCTTAAGTCAAGGATTTTTCAGCTTCTCATGCCCAGCCAGCAAGAAGGCTGGAGGGGCACAAGGGGTTGGGAGGGGACACAGCCAGGGCAGCTGACCCAACGTGGCCAACGGGGTATTCCATACCATGAGATGTCATGCTCAGTATATAAACTGGGGGGGAGTTGGCCTGGGAGGGATCGCTGCTCGGGAACTAACTGGGCATTGGTTGGTGAGCAATTACATTGTGCATCACTTGTTTTGTATATTCCAATCTTTCTATTATTATTATTGTCATTTTTATTATTATTATTAACATTATTATTTTCTTCCTTTCTGTTCTATAAAACTGCTCTTATCTCAGCCCACAAGGTTACCTTTTTTTTTCCCAATTCTCTTTCCCATCCCACTGGTGTGGGGGGGAAGTAAGTGAGCGGCTGCGTGGTGCTTAGTTACCAGCTGGGGTTAAACTACAACATTCTGCTTATTAGTTAGTGTACAATGTATGCCAGTTTTTTTACATCTTTTTCTTTTGTAAGCAAAGTATTGGTAACATATAGATACAGAGAATCATGTAAATGGTTAAATTGCTATAGTGCACATAAATGTTCAGGCTAACCGTACCACTTTTGTCATAGTTAAAGAGTGAGCAAGGGGCCTGAAGAACTAAACCACATGATGCATTATCACTTTACTTTCAGAATTAGGATGTCAAACTGACATATATTACAAATCTGCAACTGTATATCTGAAAAAGATCCCTGGTTCAGCTCACCAGACTTCAGACATCTAACCAAAGCACATGAAATTGTTTTCCAGGAAGGCATTCATGACCTAAGGAAGGAGGTCATGAAAGTACACTCTAAGATTAGCTTGGAGAGGATGGTTCATATGGAGTTCACCTTAGTTCACATAGAGGTTCTAGAGAGAAATAAGCTTCTCCAAACTAATACTTGGAGGGCACAAAATTAGGTTCCTGACATGAATCATCTTCAGGATAAACCCATGTCTCTTCATTGACTAAACGGATTATTTTGAGTGATGCCTAAGTTCTTAAGAACAACATTAGACTTTTGTGAATATTCCATCAGTTGCCTTATGTTCCTGCTAAAGTCAAGTAAAAACACAGAAATCTCAAGTCCATTTCAACTTTACAAATTTTAGGATGAGTGGTCATCTAAAAATACAGAACCCTGTCCGTTGCCATCTGTCTTAGATGAAGTAGATGGATAAATCTGGTCATAGTAAATAGTTTCCTAGCCATCAACATTCCAAAGATATGCTGCAAAAGGTTTAGAAAGTTAGATGTGTGAAATCTGTGCCGCCTAAGCAAAGTTCAGGGATAAAGTGAGGTCCAAGACCTTAAACCTAAGGAATCAAATATGAATTCTAAACTAGGTTATTATTACACTATCAGCTCTAACATAATGTAATGAAATAATTACACAATATTTTATCTACTTTAGTTTTCTAAAAATAATACAACTCAACAGTTCCACAGTATATTTTTTTCTATACAGTCATTTATTTTCCATAAGCAAAAATCTTGAGTTTCTTTTTCAATAAGGAAAATTTTAATCTTTGTTACATATCATACATATCTCATATGCTTCATTTTCAGATATTGGGGTAGGCTAGGTTAGGACAATGACATCCTAATTTGTACCTGTTCTTTTGTTTCCATATATGTATCTCTAAGCTAGGTAACATAACATGGGGATTTTTTTTTTTTTTTACTTCTGGTTCCACAGTTGATTTTAGTGATGTGTGAAATTATTTATAGATGCAGTTAATCTGACTTGTATATCTAAGTACCTAGCTTACAGGTGTATTCAGTTGTATAAATGACTAAATTACATGAATTATGCTTATAATTAATAGTTGGCATAAAACTGCCTGCATTTATTTGCACCTGCAAAATTTGTGGTTTCAAAAAAATCCCTCTCTTGGCTAGTGTTAAGGTAATGTCCAAAATGTAGTATTTTTCTCCCAAATAGTGCACATACTACCTAGATGTTACTATGCACTAAAATAAAGATTGAATTTGACCTAGTAAAAGTATTCTAATGACAAGAAAGACAACAGTGTAAGGCATATATAAAGATTGAATTTGACCTAGTAAAAGGATTCTAATGACAAGAAAGACAATAGAATAAGGCATATTTATTTGAATAAGCAGATCCTTTCCAATATTTTTTCCATCTGAAGAATGTCTTGCTAGAAACTATTTAGAAGTATATAATACAGTACAAAATCCAACATTAAAAATCTGTCTTCAACTCAGAATTCTCAAGAGTTTTTTGACAGTTTACAATTTTGATACTATGTCTAGAAAAATTTATTTTTATACTGTTACTCCAGGTAATTACAATCATAGTCAAAGCTCTAGTAAGAATTATGCCTTCCAGTTTGTCTCTGCATTGCATGGCAAATTATGATATAGTATTAGTAATAAAAATAATAATAGTACTAATGAACTTCTGCATCTTCTGCTGAGCACCGCCCATCTGCATGATGACTGTAGCATTGCCTTACAGAAAATGGTACTTAATAATTTAACATCAATGTAACAGATATTTGAATTTGTACATTCTTTCAGGATCCTTCAGTATGCCAGTTGCTATTTTTTTTATAATTATTTTTTATTATGGTTGTTAATAATTATGTCAAAACACTAAAATCTGTAACTTTTTTTCTTTTCATTAAGGAAAATGTATTTTCTGTGATAAGAGTAATGTTGCTGGTATGTCAAACCAGCAACAGAATAGTTGGGGTAGAAAAACACCTCTGGAGATCATGTACTCCAACTCCACTGCTCAAATCAGGACCAATGACAGCAGGTTGCCCAGGTCTGTGTCCAGTCAGCCTTTGAAGATCTCCAGGGATGGAGACTCCACAAACCCCTAAGGGCAACCTGTACCACTGTTTTGCCACCTTCACAGTAAAAAAAAAAAAAAAAAATTCAAGTGGAATTTCCTGCATTTCAGCTTCTTATCCTATCCCTGGGCAGCAATGAGAAGAGTCTGGCTCCATCTTCTTCATTCCCTTCCATCAGGTATTTATACAGGTGGATAAGATATCCCCCTATTTACTTGAAGGAGGCTAACAACTGATGACTGATTAGTGGAAAATTTTTACTTTTTTGCTGTTCAATCAGGGGGCATGAGTGTAGTACTAAGTGTGCAATTTGCTGTGTGAGAAAAGCACTAAAAAGAGCAGGTGTGGACAGAAGTCCTTATAACACTTAGAATTTGGCTTATTACCCTGTTCTTTAAAGATATGCTTTGGAGCTTTCATGCTGAAAATTGTCTTTGTACTTTTATTATGGTAGTGGAGAATATGTTTCACCTCTTGCATTCAAATTCAAGTCTCAGATGCTTCAGGGAAAGAAAAAACACAAACAGAAACAAACTAAAACCCACTACAGGTCAAAGATGTGAATCAATGTATTGTATGTAGTACTAAAAAAAAAAAAGAAATAAACAGATGTATTGTGGAGATTATTAATGAGCTTGTTAATACTTTTCCCTTCCTCCTTCTCATCCCAGTTGCACATTTCCCAAGCTTAAGTACTGGATCTCTCTATGGAAGTTTCATCAGAAAACAAAACCATTTTTTGATTCCATACTTTCTTTTAATAAAAGAACTTTAAAGTAAAACACTAATATGAATTGTTGATGGATTTGACATAAGATGAAACCAAATAATAAAACCAAAAAGTTTGTTCCACAGTTGTTTAGACTTATTACTATGTTATTAATTTTATGTTTGAGTAAGCACCCATGAAAAGTGGATACGTACTGCTTTTTATGTTTTCATTTTTTATGGTTTTAATTTTTATCTTTAAATGAAGCATTTTGTAATCAGTTTATGAGTGACAAGTGTCATTCTCATCCCGCTGTAAAGTTCTTAGGGAATTAGTACAGAGGAACACTTGAGTAAAATATTTTCTGTAATTTAAAGGCATCAAAATAACTTTAAAGATTAATTTTCCATGCTTTGCCAAGTGCATTGCAATAGGTTTCATGTATATGGTATAGATACTTAAATAATACAAAATTGTCAACGTTATGACTCATTGTGCAGTATCTCAGGGCAATTTTTGGTTTTGTAATCAAAAGTCATGCCCTTCATCCGATGTGCTCTGTTATCTCTATTGTAATATTTTTCCTGAAATGTACAGTATGTAGAATGCTTCTATAGTGTTTTTTGCTTTTCCTTCAATTCTCAATGGCAAATAATTGCTAAGCAGTTGTCTAAGGTAGGTGGTTGTCTAAGCTACATATAGATATTCTAATGTAGTGATGGACTGACTGTTTAACAGGGACTACTGAAACTCTAATTTTCCTGGTGAAGTGGTGGTGTCTTGCAGGACAGATTTAAAAAAAGCAAACAAAAAACCCCACCCCAGAACCATAATGAAAAAGAATATGCAAAAGGTATCAATGTTCTCTAGTATGATGGGATTCTCACAAGGGCAAGAAAGGGGAGCTTTGCTCTAGGCTGTTTACAGTGATTTTTCTGTACTTCATCTTTGGTTGTTGGCATAACCTGTAGAAGATAAATTTGAGCCCTTTTTTTTTTTTTTTCACTACCATCTTATAGGTGTCATTGTAATTCAGTTCTTAGTTGTTCTTTTGGGCATGGGTCACTCACTGAAAGATGTTCAACAAAACATTATATACACTCATAGGCATAGATTTTTTTCTCTTTTTTGTTTTTAAACAGTTTGGGAGAACAATACTTCAGAAATATCTAAACTACTGAATTCCCTCAATGTTACAGACTGTTATAGGTGAAGTGGGTTTTAGGCTTACTTTTTTCCAAGAAGTAATCAAAAGTTTATTGTGAATATTTTTAAGCTGAGGGCTTTTGATCTGTTAAAGGTTTTTCTTTGATGATTATGAAAGAACATGTCACCACTGAGTTCACAGTAACTCTCCAACTGTGTATCTGCAATTTCTGATAAAGTTATTGGACTGTCTTTGTTACACTCCTGTTCTTATTCTGTGGTGACTTGTCTTGGTCAGTGTCCTAATAGTAGCTGCTGGTAATTTTAAATATCAAAAGCTAAGGTAACATGCGACTTAACTGATTAATTTCAAAAGAACTTGATTACAACTAAAATGAATTTGGTTTAGAGGGTGTCCCATTCACAGAAAAACTTAAAGCTTGTGCTTGTGCTGACGCTTATTCAAGAGAGCACTTCACTGCCAACAGCATAAAATACATGAATTATACCTTCTTGTACTGGGGAGCTGTTGCTTCCAATATATAGCCATTGTCAGATGCCCTGGTGAAGAAGTCATGCTGTCCTGATTTTTCAAGTACAACATTTGAATTTCTGAGCTGACCACCAACAGCTGTACTTTCTGCATGGATGGTTAGCACAGGAGGATATAAAACTGCTGGGAAATCCAATCTGCTGTCAGAAAGTACAAGGTATCATGGGGCATGTTTAATGTGAACCTTGCTAGTTTTGTATATACATTAACATAATCCACCTAAAAATGTTGTTACTGTTTTAATGACTAAAATAAATTTTGCTGGCTGAAAGGGCATCTCTGCTTCTACCATCTGTAACTTAACTGAGTGTGCTATTATTTTAACTTCTGTTAGTAAGCCAAACCTTGAGATTTCTGTCACTAGTGAATAGCCATAAACTGGATTACCCACTGCATCAATGTTACATGGCATTTATCCAACCACATTCTTATATAATCTTTACCAGATTACATATATATTAGAAAGTAGAACAGGTTAACAGTATGATAACGAAATACTAGACATCTGCAGGTTGGTGGGTTGGGTTTTTATTGGGTTTGGGTTTTTTTATCCTATCTACCATTTACCTGTTTCTTATGTCTCTCATTACCTTTGGATAAGCAGAGAAAAGAATGAATATTTAGGGTCTGGCATAATGGTTAATTTTTCAGAAAAGCACGCCTTGCCTGAATCAAAGGTCAAAGTCTTGGGAGAGTCCTCCTGAGACACCATGCTCCTCTCCTGTCATTGCATAATCATTACATGAGATTTTTATCTAATTTCTCAGATTTACAAGGCTAATGAAAAGAATGTCTCAGTTTCCTGCAGCCACCTTTCTTCCTTAAAAGGCTGGTTCAGACTTTTTTCTGATCTCATTCCTGGTCAGAGCTGTAACTTACAAATAACTGTTTTTCTTCATTTATGCTTCCTATGCCTTTTATTGATTGTGAATACCCTTGTAAATTAACAGGGAAAACAAGGAATATCATCATACTTCCCAATATGTTTCTTTTTTTTTCTCTTTTCTGACAGTTGTTCTTGCCTTGGGACAGTGGGAGCTTCATCTGCTCACTAGTCACGGGTTCTATTTATCGGCCTAAATAAATGTTAAAAAGATATATATATATCTATATGTTTCTTTTTGCTTTTTTCATTGCTTCTAAATCTGAGTATTACACTTTTGTAAAAATCTGAATTCTAATAAAAATAAATATATGGTTAATATTTACAAGATGGGAAGGATTTTGTCAGTAGAGAGTGAAGAGGTAAAGTCTACAAAATTCAGAGTTTGTGAGTACTAACAGTCTTANTACTAACAGTCTTATAACAAGAAACAGCAACCACAAAGCATTATGTGAAACTCCAAAAGTTCAAAGAAAACTAAATTTTCTCATTTCTGATTTCTATTGTGATATGTGAGTGTCTGACTAAAGTAAAAAAGAGACAAACTCTTTTTTAAACTCTGTGTTTGAACTTACAGTTTCAAATGTTGTTTGTCAAATCTAGATGTATGCAGGATCTATAAAAATCAGGTTCCATTAACAAATTCTCATACAAATAAATTGAACTTCCCTTAATGAACAGTGTTTTGTTAGTAACTAGGGAATGATCCAATAATCTTTGGATGAGTTTCCAAAAGTGTAGGAGGAAATTCAACATGTCTTGTTATTTTGAGGTATATTGTATATACCACTGAGCCTA
>VYZV01006564.1:6361-20474 GCA_013401275.1 Pandion haliaetus | reverse complement strand
CACCTGAGGGGGCTGATGGTCCTGCAGCCCGTGGTGAGACGGCAGGCTGTCCCCCTGCAGCCCATGGAGGTGAACGGCGGAGCAGAGGCTCCCGAAGATGGCTGTGACTCCATGGGAAAGCCCGCGCTGGAGCAGTGTGTGACTGAAGGGCAGCCCACAGAAAGGACCCACGCCAGGGAAATTTGTGAGGAACTGCAGCCCGCAGAAAGGACCCACGTTGGAGAAGTTTGTGAAGGACTGTCTCCAGTGGGAGAGACCCCCCGTTGGAGCAGGGGACAAGTGAGGAATCTTCCCCCTGAGCAAAGGAGTGGCAGAGACAAGGTGTGGCGAGCTGACCAAACCCCCATCTTCTGTTCCCCTGTACCGCCGGGGGGAAGAGGTAGAAAGCACCAGGAATGGAGCTGAGCCGGGAAGGCAGGACTGGTGTGTGTGGGGGAGGTGTTCTGATGTTTGGTTTTCCTTCCAATATCCTTGGTTTTTATTTGGTTTGTAGTAAATGAAATGGATTTTGTTTCTTCCCCAAGTTGAGCCTGTCTTTTGCCCGTGACCGTAAGTGGGGAGTGATCCCTCCCAGTACTTGTCTGGACCCAGGAGCCTGCCTTTGTATTTTCTCCTCATCCCAACGTGGCCAGGGGTGGGGAGTGAGCAAGAGGCTTTGTGGTGCTTTGTTACCGGCTGGGCTGAAACCAAAACCACGACATATACACGGTAGTATCTTGACTTCATATCATGGATTCTCTCTGGCTATGTCTTTCATGTCTTGTGTCTATTATTAGCAAGTGTTTAAAAGTCTTCTAGAAGGGTAAATACTGTGTATTTCCATATATGAAACATAAGATTTATTGTTAAAATAAATTTGTTCCCCAGAATTAAACACTAGCTTCACTTGAACAATCACCATTAGATATAAGACTTCTATGATTAGCCAAAGTATTGCAAATTATCATTACTGATTAAATTATGGAAGTTTATGCAAATTAATATTTTAATATTTCAGCATTTCACCTGAACATTATTTGTTTAGATCAATGTGATTTCATACTCCGCACTTTCACTTTGAGTTTCATGAAACTGAAATTGGTACTGAAAGTCAGTCAAATTATTATATGTAAGTACTCTAACACACTTATTCATGGTGGCATGGAGATTCATTTTATGTATGATGCTCACTGCAACTCTGTGATAAATGAATGGGAGGCTTTCATTTTTCAAGATTATTTTTATAGTCTGAATTTGCCAACCTGCTAAATCAAATAGTTCTAAGCAAACAAATAGATTCGGTAACAGAAACAGTTGTCTGAAACACCTTTTAGACTGAAAAGAAACAAAAAAGACCTGCAAAGGGTTGTTTCTTCAGCTACAAGTAAAAATTCCCTGAAATAATTTTCTATTAAGATATCATGTTATAGCAAATTGCAGGATGTTTTTCTTTTTGTTGCATTTGCTTCTATTTATGTGTATGCGCAGACTGACTGCAGACATTTTGTCAAAAATGCTACTCAACAATGTATTGTTAGTAACCGTAGCAAATCTCTTTTTTTTTAAAGTCCTAGCTGAAGAACTTATTAAAACCTGCTCCTGTGTGGACTCCTCTGCACAGGCCACAGAACCTGTCAGGATCCTGCTCCTGCATGGGCTCTCCATGGGATGCAGCTTCCTTTCAGGACATATCTACCTGCTCTGGTATGGGGTCCTTCATGGGCTGCAGGTGGATATATCTGGTCCACTGTGGTTCTCTATGGGCTGCAGGGGGACAGCCTGTGTCACCACCACCCTCCTTCTTCTCTGACCTTGGTGTCAGCAGGGCTGTTTCTCTCACATTTTCTCACTTCTCTCTCAAAGCTGCCACACAGTGGTTTTTACTCTTTCTGAAATATGTTATCATAGAAGTGCTACAAGTGTTGTTGATTGGCTCAGGTTTGACCAGCAACAGGTCTGTCTTAAAGCCAGCTGAAACTGGCTCTGACTGACATGGGGGCAGCTCCTGGTACCTTCTCACACTCCTGGAGCCCCCTCCCCCCTGCCTCTACCAGAACCTCAGCACATAAACCCAATACACCCTGTGATTTCACATTTCTGTAACTCTCCTTCATTTTCCTTTTCCTTAGTCTCCATTCCCTTTGCTAGCAGCTCTAGCCCTGGTTACCTACCTGAAATCTGAATATGTTCTTTAAATTAGGGTACACTTTCACTTCCTTTTTTTCATGTACAGGCCAAGAACATTGTAACCAGAAGCATTTTTTTTAGGGTTGGGGTTTTTTTTCAGGTGAAAAGCACCAGGTTTTTTTCTTTTTTTTTCAGGAAAAATGACCTAGTAATTTATTGGTATATGGTTTGAAGTTTCTGAATATTGAATTAATGGTATGCAAAAGGATGTTTTTAAGCATTTTCTAATATTTCCCAAGTGGCCACTGACCTAAAACTTAAGGCAGATTAACCTCAGGCAGGATAATCTAGTCTTCCTCAAGAAAAGCCTAAATTTCTCTATAGAGGATATGTCTCCATTGAGATTCACTCCAGGTCTTGCAAAAACAATGGACTGAAAAATCCTCCATATAAAACTTAACCTTACTGAGCTCCATAAGGAAAATACAGAAAATATGATACTAGGAATATAATGTTTGTCCTATCTCCTAGTCTGTTTCACAGAATAAGTGCCTAATGGGGCAGAAGAAAGGAAAAGAGTATTGACAGTCCTCTGACACATTCTCTTTCTAATTAGCTGTTAGCTTGATCAATTGCTCAGCAGACATAAACTTTGCAGTTTAGTCTTCTTTGGCCTAAAAAATACTCTGTCTTTCTGTTGCTGGCTATGGTGTAACCAGAAGTGCAAGTCATGGATGCCATGGTAAAAGGGAACCTGACTCACATTTTGCAGGAGGAAGAAGTAGGATCTCATTTCCCTGAAAGATATAAGCATGTTAAGTTTACCTTTAAGTCTATAGAACAGAAACTGGCCGATGAGATCAAGATCCTAAGTCTGTTCTTCCCTGTCCCCCACCTCCGTAAGAATGGCTTTATCATGACTGAAGCCACAATCCTGTTTGCCTGTTCACTGTCACCCTTGTATGCCTGCCAGTTAAAAGAAGAGCGAAAGGGGTGTGGGACAAGCTATTGCAATGTAACCCAGAAACATCCTGCAAACTGAAGAAATCCTGTGCTGTCCCTCAGACTGAAAAGGGCTTGTATTTTGTGTGGAATAATCACTCGTATCAGTTACCTGTTATGAAAAATATTTTCACCAAACCTATGTTTTCAGCCTTCTTAAGACACTAAGCACCTTTTAGGAGTTACTGCAGCCAGCACTGTGGAAAAGCTAAGTGACAGGCAGTTCTGTAGCCAAAACAGATACCTCGGAGCAGGAATGCATGACTGTTGTTACATTCCTAGGAGTTTTTCATGCTAAATGGAGAAGAATTTAAACAGTCCAGTCCCCTACAGGTTAGTCAGCATTAGAAGATAAGCAATTAGAGTACTTGTGGGGAATCAGGACAATTTGGCACTTAAGTCTTTGCATTGGCAGGATTTTAATGGATTACATTCTGTTCCCCTTTCATGTGAAAACCTTTCTACCTTGCAGGCGTATTCCTATATCACACCTGTGTTTCCAGCCAAAATCTCTGAAATTTGGTGATGACTAATAACCTATTGGGTTTTTGTGCCTACAGAATTAACCTCTTGATATAGTTCATCCTTTTATAAACCTGCCTTATAAGAATTATTTTGAAGCAAAATCAAATATGGGAAGATTAAAACTGTGGTAAACTTCCATTGTTTCGACTTTGGAGAACTTAAAGTTTTTAGAAGTATGACTAAAACTAGTAGGTTAAAGATGAAGTATCATGTAAACTATAATTTAAATATATTGAATTTCACAGTAGTATTAGTTAGCATCTATTTAATAAAGAGAAAATAATCTGTATGCTATTTTATAGTAGGTATTGGTTTCAGTTTCAGTGAATCAGAACACAATGAAAAAGTATATTAGTATTTTCATTTATATAGACGTTTTTGATATTCAAGGAAGGATGAAGTAGAATATTAAAACAAACAAGAACAGAATTTTAAAAAATGCACTTTTAATAAAGAAATATATCTTGGCAATAATGATGAAGTCTCATGGAATTTCTCCTTTTTCCAATCATAGCTGATGTTACCAAAATAAACTATTTCTTATGTCTGATTGCAAGCATCAGAGTGGTTGTATTGAATGGAAGACATCTAACCAAATGTAGACCAAGTATACCAATAAATCAAATAAATTAAAGTGTGGACCTCTATATCTCAGTTAGTCATTTTAGGTTCTCTTTATAGCAGATGGAAACAGACAAACTTAGAGGTTGCCTGTCATCTCATCCTAATGTAGATTATTTAAATAAGTCAAATAAATTCTGCCTCATTTATCTTTATTAGCTACAAAGACAGCCACAATGACTAGCTCAAATGTAGATATCTCTATGTCGACACCTAAGGGTTGCTTCAGCTGCTAAAGATAGACATCTAATGCCATTTAAGATGCCTAGGATGCTGAAGATATCTGCACAAAACGGCAGATATGACAAAGGACTTATGGGACACCTGTTGTCTTGTAGTTTAGTAGCTGGAGGTAAGGAGAGAGAAACAAGTGCATCTGAAATGGTAGTAAATGCAAATGTTTAGGCAATTGAATCAGGTTCCCAAAATTAGGCAAGCTAAATCCCAACCTTCTGTCATGAAAAAAAAAAAAAAAAGATGGTAAGGCTGTAGATAGTTTTATAAATCAAATATGCGGATAAAAGGACATTGATTGCAACTCTTTTTGCCTGTCTAAGATCTGGGAGTAGGGTTTTGTTAAAGGTGGAATTATCTAAAAGTACCTCAAGGTGTGCGTATGTCAGCTAGGTTCTAAACATACACTGTTGTCAATAGAAATGTACTTCAGTAGAGCCTAGTGAGTTATTCATATTATCCCGAAGTAGGCCCTTAGGATTTCATTCAGTTGCCCCACATAGGTGTCTGGTACATTCCAAGAAAACTGGCTTGCTTACTGAAAAAAATTCATACACAGCCAGTGGCTTTAAACCATGCATCCAGGAAGCACAGATGTCCTTCTGAAGAGGCAACTGAAAGCCTGGCAAGATGCCCTAGAACAAGTCAGATGACAATAGATGCGTGTGTGGTGTGTGGCCAAATGAACCCCTCAACAACAAGTTAGTGAGCTCTCCTCATTTGTGAAAAAGAAGAAGAGGGGAGGGGGAAGAAGGAATAAGAGAAGGAAAAGGGAAAGGAACAAAAGAAAAAAAAAAGTGGTACAGTAAAATAGAGTTACTGGTTTAAATGACTACATGTTTCAAGATCTAATTTGTGTTTCTTTGCACATTTTCTGCTTTCAAGTCAATCTTCTCCTGAAATAACACTTCTCGGAAAAAAAAAAAAACAAAACAAAAAACCAACAACAAAACCCCCACCAAAAACTCCAGAAAACAGACCAACAAAACCCTGTTTTCTATTTATTTTTCTGAGAAGGATTTGTTCTTCAAGACACTTGTAACTTGGTTGGTTTCTTTTTTTTTTTTTTAATAGCCTTTGTTCTAAAAATATTTGCATGCTTTCTGGAATGATGGTTTCTTCTGTTAACCTGGGTTTTTAATTAATTTATGAGAAAGGGCTTGGTATGTTTCATTTATATTGTATTAGAAAGCTGAACACACTTCACACTTCATGGTGTATGTTTACAGTCACCAAAGATTCTTCATGGAAGGATTTGTGATTCAAAATATATTCAAAATTCATAGAGAAGTTGAAAAGAATTTAGAAAGGGACTGATTCACTGAGGAAGCACAAGTAAGAAATATAAGTAGTAAAGATGCACCTCTATTTCTCCAACTGTATTCTGCTATGTCCATAGTAAGAACAGAAGGATTTCTATCCTGTATTTGCTCCACAGATTTGTTCCATCTAGATCAAAGTCACAGAAAAAAAACAAACTTCTACTATGAATATATGGCTTTTGTTCATAGTTAAGAGATAATCTCAACTTTTTCATTATATCTTAGTAGCTCTGTGTTACGGGTTTGTGTGGCACAGGGTTTTCTTTGGTAGTGGGGCAGGGAGCTGCAGACGTGCCTCCTCTAAGAAGCTGTTAGAAGCTCCCCTGGCTCCAAAGATTCGGACCCGCCTCTGGCCCAGACTGAGCCAGTCAGTGATGGTGGGTGTGCCTCTGGAAGAACATATTTAAGAAGGGGAACCGGCAGTGTGTGGGGTTAGAATGTGAGAGGAACACCTTTGCTGATACTGAGGTCAGTGAAGAAGGAGGGAGAGGAGGGGTGCCTGAAGAGGCTGATGGCCCTGCAGCCCGTGGTGAGATGGCAGGCTGTCCCTCTGCAGCCCAGGGAGGGGAGCGGGGGAGCAGAGGACCCCCAAGATGGCCGTGACTCCATGGGAAAGCGTGCGCCAGAGCAGTGTGTGACTGAAGGACTGCAGCCCCTGGAAAGGACCGACGCCAGGGAAGTTTGGGAAGAACTGAAGCCTATGGAAAGGACTCATGCTGGAGGAGTTCGTGAAGGCCTGTCTCCCATGGGAGGGACCCCCCACTGGAGTAGGGGACGAGTGAGGAATCTTCCCCCTGAGGAGGAAGGAGCAGCAGAGACAAGGTGTGGCGAGCTGACCTCACCCCGTTTCCCTGTTCTCCTGTGCCGCCGGGGGGAGGAGGGAGAGAGAACTGGGAGTGGAGTTGAGCCGGGAAGGAAGAGGGAGGGGTGGGGGAAAGATGTTCTGAGGTTTCGTTTTCCTTCCTAATATCATCCTTGTTTTGATTTGATGGGTAGTAAATTAAATTGATTTTGTTTCTTCCCCAAATTGAGCCTGTCTTTTGCCTGTGACCATGAGTGGTAAGTGATCCTTCCCAGTCCTTATCTCGACCCAGGTGCCTGCCTTTGTATTTTCTCCTCATCTCAATGTGGCCAGGGGCGGGGGTGGGGAGTGAGGGAGCGGCTGCCTGGTGATGCTTTGTTACCGGCTGGGCTGAAACCACAACACTCTGAAAGCTGAATAGTGGGGCAGGGTGTAGTTTTTTGTCCCTTTCACAATAGGGGAGGAAAGTTTTTGTTACTATTTTAGCTTTTGTAAAGGGTACAAAGTGCACATCAAATCTACAAAAAATATTTTTCACCTTTTAATCACAAAGTGGAATAGTGATACAATAAGGAGAGAGCATCCAATGGTAAGTTTCTAAACTCGCTGGAAACTCCACAATTCATAATATTTCAATAAAAATCCATGACTGAGGAATATTTAGACACTCTGCTTTTTTTGCCCTTTCCAGGATTTCCTTTTTTATTAAAAAAGTTACAGTGGTTCATTTTCATTTGTGCATGTATTATAGCAACCAATATTACAAGTATGTATTTTCAGAATGTGCTGGAACAATAAAAGATGAAGTAAAACTCCTACTTACTCAAATTATTGCTAGTAATTTCTTGCAGATTTCCTTTGTCTGAGATCCTTGGTGACTTCATAAATAATCCCCACAACATGAGTCCCTTTGTGTAAGTTTTACTCAGTCTCAGGTGTACAGACTGTCCTACATTTCTACAAGGAGACCACCCACAGGGAGTAGGATTAATGTAAGCTAGTGAAAAGAAAACAATGTGATAAAGAATAAAATATGAGCAAATAATATATATCCCTTATTCCCCAGAATAAGTTATTTATTTCCATTAACGGAATATCCCAACATCTCTGAAGAATTGAAGGAATATTTTTCTTTGTTGCTAGCAATTTAAATGCAGAATAGACTTATGCGAAGAGCTAAAATTGCTTTCCTTTGAAATGCTAAGTTTTATAATTATTAGTGCCCTTAACACTTGAAACTTTACTAATCTTCCTTGATTAGGATTTCCATTTCAAATGTGTAAGCACTCTAATAATAGTTTCACAGACTAAACAGCATCCTCACTGAGCTGACTTGATTTTTTTTGTCATTGTCAGACAAGGTCCAAATTACTGGACTACAGTTCTACGTTTGTTTTTTATAGATAATATACATTTTGGCTGTAATGAAAATGTGAATGGAAATTAATATAGGAATCTATTTTCTGACAGGTTTGAAATAATGATTATTTTTTATTGAAACATTTTATTTTGTTTATTATAAAAATCATAATTTTTAACAATTTTTGTATGTGTTTTATAGGTAGTATGGATCAAATAATTAGTGCTCCTTTTTCAATTTCTTTTTGATATTCTTATTACTGTCAAATACTTTAACAAAGCTCTGTTGTCGCATATTCTTTATAATTTCCGAGATTACATGTCTTTGAGTGTCTAGTCCAGTTCTTTTCTCAAAGGACTATAAATTGCTGCAGCTAAACATTGTACAATGAGGCAAGTAGAAAATGAGGAGACATTATCTGAACAAGACTGACTTTGTGTCACAATGTTCATTATCCAGCAGGTGTATAAGAAGAGATAGAAGATATTTGGGCTATGCTAGCTGTTACCATATTGTTAAACAAAGCTAATTTTGAGAATTGCAAGTTATTGCCCTTAAAAAGCAAACATTTTTTAGTTCTGAGGCTTCACAAGAGAGTTTCAGTTAGCTTTTTATTATGATACCTGCAAACATAAATATCTACAAGCATTTTGGCATCAGTGCCTAGAATATTGTTAACATCCAAGAAAAGTGTTTTGGTTTTGCAGCTCATTTAACAATTAATACAGGTGTATATTAATAGGTATATTTTACCTAAAGAGTAATTTCATAGTTAACACAAAAAACTTGGTTGGTTGCAGGTTTTTTTGGCTCAGATAAAAAAATTAGCTATCTAGGAATCTGTTATCCTAATGAACTTTACAGTGATGTAGGTTCCTACAGTATTACTCGAAACTGAATTTATGAGTTTTTGAGAGTATCATACATCCCACCATTCAGAATTACTGATTTGTGTTTTCTGATGTGAATTATTACCCTGGTCAGGAAGTAGTACATGGTATACTTACTGGTTCAGTGCTTTCTCTATATTCAAAATATTTTCATAATCACTAATAACTCATACAAATGAAAATGTTCTTTTCTCTGTCATAGGTTCAACATGTTGGCCTTACTTTGAAAGTGTTGGGAATATGTCTGCTCCATCTCATTTATAATAGTTTTTTAAGTAAAATGACACAGTCAAAATGTCCTTTGGGGGTGGTGGTTTGGTGGGATGAAAACAAGAAAGAGGAGTAGAAAAGAGAGGAGGGTTTGTGGAGAAATCACACTCTTCCACCAACTCTACAAAGCTTAGCAAAAAGGTGGTTAATTAATGGAAACTGAAAGAATGTTTAAGTGCATTTTTTCCTAGCACTATTTTAAAAATTAATAAATCAACAAGGTTTAAAGTAAAGCTCTCTACAGATGGGTAGAAGAAGAATATATAAGCATTACTGAATGCTTCTGATGGCTGTGAACTTTTAAAAATATTTCACTGACTGTGCATAAAAAAAGATTCTATTTAGCATATTGGCATAAAAAATGTAATGTCTTCTGCAGAAATCTCAAGACTTTATAAAGGACTTCTTTTACAAAAAGTATGTAATTTGGCAGATTTTTTTTTCAATTGCTAAATACCGAATTAAATAGATAAATGACTAAGGGAGAACTAAATTATTCAATATTCTATAAAATTTGGTATACTTTGTCTTATTTCCAAAGTGAAATGCATACAGCATGCAAACTTAATTCATCTATAAATTCCCTGTGCAGAAACACCAGTGTAAACCTTGAAAATAAAGACTTCACAAGTGGTGATTGAGTACTTCAATCATTTAAGAGCCTTTAGTTTCAGTTCTTGTAAGAGAACAGTTCAGTGGAAATCTACACTTGGAATATAAAATCAAACATTTTTAAAACCTTGTTTTAACACATATGCTTCTAATTAGCCATTATGAGGTAAAACACTGAAATCCCACAGATTTATGCAGTGTGAACGAAGTAAAAAGAAAAGGAAGTTTCTGAAATCTTGAATTATCTCATGCTTCCTCCATACAAAATGATGAGCCAAATCAAAGTATGGCAATATATTAGTGAATATAATACTAAGAAACCACCAGAAGAAAAGAAGCATTAGGCCTCTCTCAAAATGTGTGAGGAATGCGGAAGTGTCTTCAGACAGAAGTAAAGAACTTTTTATGTCTATGTGGTTTTTTGTTCTGGGCTGAAAGTATTTTTATCTTTTATCAAACATCATTCATGGGATCTGCTTGTGTGATTTGTAGAAATACAGATCATGAATTTCAGTGTAGGGATGATCGGGAAAACTAAGGCATTCTTTGTTTAAAAATTACAAATCGGGCTTGTTTGTAGTAGGAAAAAAGAGGTAACAAATGACAATGGATGAGATCAGAAACAAAACTGAGGATCCTGTTGTGCCACTCAGGCAGAGTCCTAAATACCAGCACTGATATTGAGGAAAGCAAATTGGAAAATGCAATGCCAAACCTTAACCTGCTTAGTTATATAGTATACCAATCATGCTGATGTTTTCTACTTATTCTTAGAATCACTGTACCATGGATGAAGTGATGACCTAAGTGTTCAAGATCACTGTCATGGTTTAACCCCAGCCAGCAACTAAGCACCACGCAGCCGCTCACTCACTCACTTCCCCTCCACACCCAGTGGGATGGGGGAGAAAATCAGGAAAAGAACTAAAACTTGTGGGTTGAGATAAGAACAGTTTAATAGAACAGAAAAGAAGAAACTAATAATGATAATGATAACACTAATGAAATGACAACAGTAATAATAACAGGATTGGAATATACAAGTGATGCACAACGCAATTGCTCACCACCAGCGGACCGACGCACCCGGAAGTCCCTGAGCCTCAATGCCCCTCCCCCAGTTCCTAAAACGTCACATGGTATGGAATACTCTGTTGGCCACTTTGGGTCAGCTGCCCTGACTCTGTTCCCTCCCAGCTTCTTGTGCCCCTGCAGCTTTCTTGCTGGCTGGTCATCAGAGGTTGAAAAACCTTGACTGTAGACTAAACATTACTTAGCAAAAACTGAAAACTTCAGTGCGTTATCAACATTCTTCTCATACCTAGCTCAAAAGCTATAGCACTATACCAGCTACTAGGAAGACAATTAACTCTATCCCAGCTGAAACCAGGACAATCACTTGAAATCCTCAGAGGAGGCATCCTCCCAACTAAATCTCATGGAAGTCTTGACTAGCTCTGGACAATTGTAGCACAATGCATGTCAGTGGTTAAATGTCTACTGCTTCCCTAGTTAAGTTTGTGGCTGGATGGCTCATTAGAATGTGCTGGTGGGGTTGAGTGAGTTGGATACACTGGTCCCATGCAGCAGCTGTTGTTGTGGGTCAGGATTCCTTCCACTTCCCGGCTGTAGCTGTGTGACTATGCTCATGTCATGCAGAATGTGCCAAGGTGGAAAGGAAGAGGAGGTACACTCAGATAACACAACTTTATTGTCCTAAATTGAATTAAATTATTCAAAATAATGCAGAGAACTCTACACATCCTAAAATATATAAACTTCTATTTTGGATTCAACAGGCAGGTGTGGATAATCCCTAGTCAACCTGAGCAGCCAGAGGTGTCCCAAAGCTTTCTGAAAGAAACTGTATCAGGAATCTCAAAAGGTTCACATCTTTCCAACAAAATATTTTAATTTTTATTGTGTATGCCAACTATATAGATGAAGGAAACTGATCTTGAAAGTTCGTTTGGGAGTTGAACAAGGTCTTAATTATGTAACTAGTTTATGGCTAAATTTAAGGGGCCCAATCTGCCAGTTTCACTGAAGAAATTGCCTAAGTTCGTAAGCACTTCCTTATCTTTGCTAACTTTTATAGGCTAAAAGGCACTCTTTTCAGGATTTTTTAAAAAATAGCTTCCTAAAATATAGATTCAAATAGGCCTCTAGGCAGATGTTTCCCTCAGTTTAAAATGACTGAAGCTGAGATCATGGCGAGGAAAATGCCATGTAGCTTTATGATTTCGAAAATATTTGTGCTTTCAAATATCCTGCCATTATTCCAGATTTCTGAATTAACTGCTGATGTTGTTAAGAAAACTGAAGTAAAAAAAAAAAAAAAGATAGCTAGGAAATGATGAAAAGGAAAAATAAAAAAACTCAAACAAAATCAAAACCCCTCACAAAGATATAAACGTTAGTTTACATGTTTACATGGGTTTCAGTTTTGACAGCTAGCCATGATGTTACAATACACTGTTAAGTAAATTTTTTTAAAGATAAGAAAGATATCCTCTGTTCACCATGGAAATTTTCACAAAAATTACAAAAGACAAGTGATTTTCTTTCATTTCACATAAGTTTCAGTCTTCATTGAAGTAAGTTTATCTATTCTTCACGACTTACGCACTAGGACCAACATACCTCATTTAATTTTGCATAATGCTTTTATCTGCATCAGATGTGATGGAAGATGGTTTCCTCAATGTGCATTGTTCTGTACCAGCAGATGGAACACATTACATTTTAGTTAACTTCTAAGCTTTAAAACCACACCTTCATTTCCATAGTAATTAAATCACTCTTTCTAATGTTGCTGTTCAGGCAGTTTGATTGCAGGAGAGAATGTTATCTTGTCCCCTACCAAAGCTCATCAGAAAGTTAAGCAAAGGTAGGAAAAGCCTAACAGTTAAATTTTTAAGATGTAACATCACATTTGTTTACCTATAAATCATTCCAGTAAACAAAAGAAATTAACAAAAACATCATTGTTTTCTTAAATAGGACAATGCCCCACTTAAATTCCAATTTTTCTAGAGTTGTGTATATCTGGATGACTTCAGGTAATATACTTACATATCTCAATAAAAATTCAACATAAAATACCACCTGTTCTTTTAGATAAACCTTCTGTTTTCCTCTTTGAATGCAGCCACATATGGTAAATTAGATTAGCATGGAAAGTAGTAAATTCAGTGATAAAATATAAGATCAAAACATGGAACTTCACAATGGATTAGTAATGTACTTATTTTTGTTTATTTCTGCATGTGAGGAGGGAGGACTGGACATTAAAATTATTTTTGTTAGAAGCATTTTAATGTCCTGTTTTGGGCGTGTTTGTTTAAGCAGTGAGGTTGAACCCTCTTTTCATATCAATGGACATAATATTAAAAGATTTTTTAAACAAAACTAAAAAAAAATCCTCCAAAAGTCCCCTTTCTGGAAATTAATTGCTTCAAAGTGGGAAAAAAAATAGTAAAAAAAGAAAACCAAACAAAATCAAACCCAAAGTACAAACAAACAAACAAACAAAACTGGTGCCTACGGTCATATAAAGGAAAAAGAAGTGATGGTCCTATTGATCTCAGGAAGTAATTTGTGGACTGCAGAACCTTTCCCTCTTTAAAATGTTCAGAGTAATTTTGTCTGTGCAGAAATAGGAGGTTTTTTTGTTGTTGTTTCTTTTTTTTCAAGCTCTGGCTCTTTGTGTGCAAACACTTGTGGAGGACCACTCAATTTCTTTAAGAAAGGAGATCTGCTCCTTCTTTACCTGTTGCCTGGCAACCGGGAGCTAAGTCCCGAGTTCTCCATCCCCAGCAAACCCCCGTGACTGCCCTGCTGGGAAATGGCTTTTTATGAGGGCAACTACCATTTTTCATCCTCAGCTTCAAGAGCTGTCAAGTGTAGGGGATTCAACTAAGATGTTCTTCCAGAAAACTAAGCTATAGGTCTTACTAAAAATGCTACTTTTTCCCTACTGTGAAGGAAAATGGCTGAGAAGGAAGGTGAAATAACCCAGTTTTTACTGCCTTGATCTTTAATCTTCCCTGTTTACACAGACATGCTGTACAAGTTAGTTATTCAGATTCTTTCATATTGAACACAGAACTGAGTATGTCAGCAATTTGTAAACTGTAATGCAAATTCCCAGAAACATCTAATTGTTAATGGCTCCATCAAAAAAAGGGAGTTGGCAGTAGATTTATGAAGACCCTTAGCATAATTAAAAGTGCAGCAGGTGACTCCTGAACACTGTACTTCTGTCTGAAACAGTCCTAGACCTATGTCCTAGAGCCAGCGTTGCTACTTAGTAATAATCATGTCTCTTGAATGTAGACACTTCGAAAAATGTCAGAGGGGAGGGGAG
>VYZV01006560.1:23828-37665 GCA_013401275.1 Pandion haliaetus | reverse complement strand
TTTGATTAAGAATGTCTTCCCTTTCCCAACAAAGCAGCACTTAATTTCTTTATTACCACCCTTATTTTAACTGCATGGATGAACCAAGTGCACTGTAGGCAGCAATATGTGTTGTTTGCAGTATGATGGCATGGTTTAAATGTATATCACACTCAGGGAGTGCTGCATGGCTGCAATGTGCTGTTGTCCACATTCAACTCTTGATTTTAAGCAGAGTTTCAGCATTCACATGATTGATAATATTACTGATCTCATCAGCATCCCCTCCTGTCAAGTCTGCAGTCAGGCTGGTGATGGACCCTGTTCATGCGGGCCACCAGCTGCTCTGTGCTGTGAAACGCCCCCACTGAGGGCACAGCACGATGAGAGGAACAGAAACAGCAAGGAGAGAAATTGTGCCAAAACAGAATTAACTTTTACTGTTGTCAGTTCTTCCTTTTTAGCTAGAAATGTGTTTTGTCTTGATCTCTAACACGGAAGAGAATTGCATTTCAGGAATCTGAGCATTTTTCTTCCTTCCCTTCTCATAGACGCAGTATAAGAACTGCCCAGACACACTGCCTGTCATCGAGACCTTTGTCCACTCACAAGAACCAATTGCTCAGTTGATTTTTGCTAGAAAGCAAGAGTGGATTGCTATGGCAAATCTGATTGAGTTCCTCCAGCTGAGCACTGCCTAGCCCAGGAAAGCTCTGCAAAGCTTGCACAGGGAGCAGTGGATAGTGTTTCAAGATAGTCAAGTGATTTAGGTATTCTGATGGGCACTGCAGTGATGTAGGGTAACCTGGCTCCTGCCAAGGTGGTGCAGATGATTGCAGACCCAAGCCCACCTCCAGCTTCTTGTTTTCACTGCAAACCTACTGCTTATGTGCCAACTCCAGTTCTTCACCTGCTCATCAGCAGGATTTACAGGCAAAGAGGATAACCGGCTACAGGTTAATTTGTCTGATTAAGCCTTCAGAGATCTGGCATTTTGAACTTGCAGTACAGCACGATCCCTGAAGCCGTGCTCAGCCAGCTACCTTGAAAGGAAGCCGCATGCGTCTGACAGCCAAGGGTAGCAGCTGGGGAACACATTAAGCCGCATTTGAAACCCATGGTCATACCAGCAGACTTCGCAAAGCTACACTGCAGGTGTAGACATGCCCTAAAGTGCACTGAAAGTGCGTTAAGAGTTCAGCTCTTCAGCGCTCAAATCACTTCTGACAAACAGGGCTGAGAACTCAACACATTTGGGCATTTTTAAAAAGCACTCCCAGCACTATCTTGCACTAAATGAAAGCTTCAGTTTAAAATGAGCTTTTAAAACTCCAGAATATTTACACGTCCCTCTTCTCACAGAACAGCTCATTTATCAGCATTCAGCCCATACACAAGAATTTCTTTTGTGATATCCTGCCCATTAAAAGGTCCCTGATGCCCACCCCACGCTCAGACAAACCGACTGACAAACCTGACATACAATTCGTAGTACTTTAGAGCACCGTTATTTACCCAGTAGGAAACAAAGCACACAGAAAACCACAGTAGAAGTTTTTACAAAATGCGATGATGGTGTATCTACATTAGCCAATTCAACAAACCGGATTGCTTTTATTTATGAAGTGAAGCAGGTGGTATTTTTCATTGCTTCCTGTACTTCAGAGAATCACAAGAAAAGACAGAAAACCATCTTATGCAGAAAGGCATGTGCTCCTGCTGGTCCTTAACAGCCTTAATCTTTAAGTGTAATAATGAACTGATCCTCCAACTGTGTAATTTGCTGTAGAAACTGGCCTGTGTGTAACACCTATGTGAGGGTAAGCATCTAAGATCAGCAAAGCACATGCATAAAGCCAATTTCCCACTCAGTGGACCACTCAGCCCCATCTTTACTGCTGAACACCCGTCTAGTGCTGCTGCTTCCGATAAAAACTTTTTTTTAAAAAACTCAGTGTATGTTCAATAGATAAATAACCACCTCTGTACTTAAAAAATGTAGAAATATAGCCATAAATATACATTAGTGCATCAAAAATTGTGAAACCACAGTTTTATGGTTTTAAACAGAGACAAGGTGGAATCATGAATGGTAGGAATGTATCTCAGATGAAAGCTTTCAAGCAGATGAGAAATAGTTACAGGAGTTGGAACCTGAGTACCTACAGTTGCATTAAATTATCCCATCTGCAAGCCCATTAAAAATTGTTAATGGTTTTGTATGGCTTTTATATTTATTGGGTGGGTTTATTCCTGTGTGAGTCATACATATTTATTACCGGGGTCCAGATAATGGTTATTAATAAAACTTCTTTTATTTGCATACTGTCTTGATGCTGGCCTAAATATTTACAACTTGACTATAAAATAAAAGAATCCTCAAAAATTATAAATAGCACCAAGAATGCATCACAACTTTACTTTTTGTACTTTATTACTTTTTTGGTGTTTTGGTTTTGTTTTTTCAAAAATGGAAAAAAACAACCTAGTAAACCCATTTCTTTTTTCAAGTCTAAAAAGCACTAATTCTTTCAAAGCTTTAAAGCATAATTTGTGTTGAGGAAGTATGAGGAGATCCAAAGCTAAAGCAAGCTAGTTTTTATAATTAAGAAAATACATATATTTCTACACATAATTATGAACAGTAACAAAAGCTCAGTATTAAAATAGGTCCAGTAAATCCCTAGAATTGTGCCTGCCAACTAAAACACCTACTATGAATTTAGTAATGGGTTATGCAAACATAAATTACAAGGCCAGACATTTTAAAAGGAAAAAAAGTTGATTTATTGTCACATTGGAGACACGGCAGGATAGAAGCACAATTTCATTTTTCCATATATTCATCAACACTGCAGATGCGTTAATGCAAAAAGAATTCTAAAATAAAAACGACTCTCAACTCCTCTAATTCTCATATGTCATTTAATTTACTTAAAAATGGTTACCAGGAAGCTTTCTTTTTTTGTTTGTTTTTTTTTGTTTTAAGCAAGCAAAACATACTAAAAATTTCTGAAGAAAATAGGTTTTAAGAGCATTTTACAAACATTTCTCCCCCTAAAAATTTACCTCAAGACTACATCCAAAATTGACCATAGAAGAGCAGTCCTGCAGAAAGTTGGGCTATTTGGTTTTGGTTTTTTAATAGAAAAGCTTACAACTATAATCTGTAACCTAGTCGTTTTGTTTGTGAGCATTTTCACTCAACATATTAATCATTTCTGCTCTTGTTTCAAGCAGATCCAACTTTTCACTTATCCACTGTCAGAGCAATGAAAAGAATCTCTTGTAACTAGGAACTATCATTAAAAGAGTTATTCATGACAACATAATAATTTTAATGAGAACAACATGTTCCTTTAATTACACCTGAATGACTTTGAGGTGGTCCAGCCGATGAACTGAAGTAGGCTTACAGCATATTTGTTCACAAAGTAAAACTGAAAAGTACTAATTGAAGATGTTTAACTCTTTCTTCTTTTGGTAAATACACACAGGAAGGAAGAGCAGATATCTTGCTTGCCTGTTATTTTTATAAATTGAATCTTGAAAATAAGTCAAACTGTTGTTCAAATGGCTCAAAGCAAATTTAGGAACTGAACTTCAGACTTGCTTTGACAGTATTTAGTCTTATCTCTGTGTGATCTACATGTAAATTCCCAGTTTTACACTTACCTTTATAAGTAACATAACACAGAACCTAAGAATGGCTGTTAATTGTCTGTACCACAGTGAGGAAAATCTCAGCTATTTCATCTAAATAAATTGAAATACTTCCCCTTAAAAAACAGTCAATGATGCATTCAGCAAATCGTGTTATTAGTCTTAATGCACGCTTATTTAAACTACAACCGTTCTTCAGGAAGAAAGATTATAAATGCCCTGTAAGATTAAGTTTTTTTCCTTCAAGTTCTAACCTTGAAAATGTTCTCCTCTTTTAGACCTCCACTCCCCAATCTCCCCCCTACCCCAGTCGCTTGCTCTGGCCAGCTTCCAAATGGGTCAACGCTGAAAAGTTCAAGCAAAGGCAAGTACAACTTAAGAAAAACAATTTGCTTTTCATTGTCTCATTCTTAGTGACAGGAGAAATTCATAGTAGCATTGAATGTTTAACAAGAGAGATTGATCTGTAAATATTTGCTTACAAGTATGTCCCTTTGTAAACCACAGTAATACCAAAAATATCCCCTATTCTCCTTTTCTGCAATGGATAATACAGCACCCTTGACATTACTGAAATCTAATACCTGCAACTGATGTTGCTAGACGAAAAATGCATTCTTCAACTGTCAAGCAAGTTTAACCAGAAAAATGCTTAAATAAAATAAATCTAAATTACTAAAAGCAAGTGACTTCAGAGTAATTAATTTCTTCAGCTACTCTAACGTATTCAGTTGAATCAGATGTGTCTCCCTCTTGAATATTTTTTGAACTCTTGAATAAAGTGATCACCCATATATTTTCAGATTTATAAAAAGACTTTCGAGGTAAATGTGTTGTAGAAAATTGATTAAAGGGTATTTTTAAAGCAAATGGAGACAGAGACAGTAGCTCAGTGTCCTAGATCATGTGGTTTCAGCAAAATGCTTCAAATTAAACTTCTCTGTCTAGTAACATACAATGCACCACCATTACTTCTGCAGGTCAAGGGAATTATTTTCCTAGATTTCAGACCTTCACAAATGCTGTTGTACAGCTACACAGTTATCCATGAAATTCTACATACCAATAATCCCCAAAACATGGACTCATTTTGTAAAAGGACCTTCTCAGAGTCCAGTTATCTCAAAATAAGTTCTACAGATCTTACAACTTGTCTGCTGCCTACCTACAGCCTTTGCTGCCACCTTTTCCCTACTGAGAAAAGCAAAAATCACTTGCCTTTGAAAAACAAACCATAACTGAAGTTTTACTGAACACAGGATACCAGTGCAATCAACAAACTGACCCAGGGTTTAGGGGGAGTAGGGGGAATATTCACAACCATATTGTAACAGAGAAGAATTAGGCAGGTACACCAGATAAAGGCTTACATGTTAAAAAGGTTTGTTCCTGGCTTGGGTTTGCTGTTCCTCAATGCACTGAGCTATAGCAAGAATCACAACGATTACTAAGTACTGTTTGCACAGCAAATAGCAGGGGAAATGCCATCTGCCAGAGATTCTGGCTTAGCTTTTTGTGGGTGATAAAGACAATTTTCTAAAAAAAAAAAATTAGTAATATCTAGTAATTATAGTGGTGAGAATGGTCAACGTGCAGAAAAATGAAGGTCAGTTTTATGAGAATCCCAGAAAAATAAAACTGTGAATTATAATTTTTTTTATTGTTCCCTCACTTCCAATAAAGTGAAAAGGCAGCAAGAGATCGTAATATAGAAAAGCATGTCAGAAACACCGATGTTTTTCCTATTAACAATTAGAACATGCTAAAGGCAAATATGTACTAAATAATGACAACAAAATTATTGAGAACTCATGAATAAGGGACCTCCAGGATAAGGTTAGATCTGATTTAACCTAACTGACTCCACAAGACTTGTTTTTAGATTACATATTAAGACATGGGGCTATATTATATTATTTTTCTGCAAAAAGTCACATAATAATAATATACTACTTCATTTAGCTTTTGAAGTAACAAGCCCACATAGTACAAATTGTCATAAACATCATTTACCTTGCAAACAGAACCTCTTCAAAAAATGGTAATATTCAATGAAAACATTGAAAGGGAGGCCATGACACCTAAGTATCATTACCTTAAAAGAGAGGTATTCATCTCAGTTCCAAACCTGCAAGGTAAGTCATACTTCTCTGTTCTTATAATTCAGGTTTTTATGGAAGGAAATGGTGATCTTTTAACTCAATAAGGAGACTATCCTACATATTTAACATTCTGCTCATGTTTTAAATACATGAAGAATCTTAAAAATACAAACCAACTTTACAATAGAATATTGACAATTGCATTTCAGTCATGCAAATTAACAGAAAAGATTCTTTTAGAACAAACTGCTTCACAGCAAATTCATTGCTTCTTAACAAAAATCTCTTAATCTCTCCTTTTCAAAGTCATGGGAAAGAGAAAGAAGGGAGAACTTAAGCAGCATTTTTCTTCCCCACCTTTTTCCTGAAATAATTTTTAAGTCAGGAAATACAAAGAAAGGTGGTATTTCTTTTTATTCCCTACCATGCACTGAGACATGTACTGTTTACAAATTGTATTGACTTCATTTAGTTGCATTATGCTAGCTAATTTTTACATGAAAATGTCATGTATGTTCTTCCATATTCAGGCCACCAAATTAATAGGATTCCTGTATGTTCCTGGTGAAGGGCAGGAAGGAAGATCCACACACTATGTACTCTCAGGCACGCAGGGAAAGTAAATTAAAAAATGGAAAAAAAAAAAGGGGGGGGGGGGGGGGGGGAGGGGAAAAAGGAAAAAAAAAAAGGGCGGGGGGGGAGGAGAGAGAGAAAAGAGGAAAAAAAAAAGGGGCGGGGAAGTAGAACAACCCAGCTCTAGATGGCAGCAAATCAATATTCACCCCTATGTACACAGACACTGAAAGCATCAACTGTTTTCAAACAGACTGTATATTTTCAGTTGGTTTTCTAGGCATGTTGTTATTTTCACTTTGTTACACAGACTAGACCAAAGTTGACTGTGCCAAGTTACTAGGAGTCAAGCACAATTCACTACCGACAATTAGAAAGATACTCCTCTCATTTCAACAGCTAATCTAACCAGCAGAATTAATTTTTTTTTTAAAGCTTAATTTGATTATCTTTTGCTGTAGAGACTGGATAATTCAATAGAATGATCCAGAAACACTGGAACTAAGACTTTAAGAATTTAAAATTTTGAAAAATTGAGCCATTGCATAACAACTGTGTTCATTTCCTTTAGTTAGTTATGACATGCAATTATAAAGTTTTTTTTGTAAAAAAACATGGATCTTAAAAATATGCATCACCCTAGTATGCAACGTCACTAGTAAAACTACTACTTTTGTTACAAAAAATTCTACAGACTCATCTTCCTTTGTCTTTTGCAGCAGTGGCACCGCGGAAACATAACCGAGCAGGACGGGGATAATGGTGATAGTTCCGGTAATGGGGGCAACACCAAAAGCCAGGTTTTACGTAGGCAGGTAAACGTCACTCATTAGAGATCAGCCAAGGCACCACAGAACTGATTGTGCAAAATGACACCTACAGTGTAAACGCACTGAAAGGGGCTGTAGCAACTTCCATTAACACAGGCGCGTGCACGAGCTCACGGGAATACACACAACACTGCAGCACTGGATGCTCCTCAGTGGCAACATCACTGTCACGCTGCAGCACCTACTCATAAAAGTGCTTGGGGTCAGCAGGCTACCACGTCCATTCGGTCAGTGTTAAGATATGCTATTCATATGCTCATTTAGTTTGTTTTTTGGCACCTTCCAATACTCCATTTTCCAGGGCATTTTAAAGCTATTTATTTGAGAACATACTTATGCTGTCTATGTCTATGTCAAAGGTCCTCCCATGTCCTTCCATAACTCTGCCAATCCCATCTTTAATCTGCTTTACAAAATACAGATGTCAATTTGGACATTCAAAGGTAATCTTGGCTTTCTAAATCTCACCAAGAGTACATTTGCAACCTAGAAACAGTAAAGGGCAACAACAGTGAGGAATCATCAGTTCAACTTACCATCAGGAAAAAAAACCAGTGATCAAAGTAACAAGTTCACAAGGCAAGCTCCTGTATCCAAATACATGCTTTACGCAGGTGCCTCACATCTGCCCGATTTTTCAGAGCTCATGCTCTCACTTTAGAAAACTAGTGTTTTATTTCCCAAGAGCAGCTGGCCCAGGCCTCTCAGGCTGGTCTTTTGTCTTGTGCTCAGTTTAGTGACCCATGTTTCAGGTGAGCCTGGTAATAACCAGCGTAGCTCAGCATTATCTAGTTTACATGGCTGAATCATAAAGGCAAGCAATGGAGAGTTATAGGTTAAGCAGGCTTAAGTATTATTGTCTTCCCTCTCCATAAGTATTTAACAATTACGTATTACTTATTTACAAACTCTAGGGCTTACTCAGTTATTTGTTTCCTGATATTTTTTGCTATTTTTGTTGACTAGCTTAGAAATATGCACCACTGGAAGTATTAGATGAGCTTTTCAATGTTTAAAACAGGAACAGGTAAGCAAAAAGTAGTCAGCTAGGAATCTGGGTAGAAACAAAGACAAAGTTAGCAACATTAGGAAGTAACTTCACTTGGTGCCAAAAATTATTAACCTGTGCAACTGAAATTGTTTAGAGACTAAAAATAAAAATAAATTCTCAAAGATGGTCATTCAAACATTTGCTTATTCACACCAGAATCGGCATATGAGGACACAATGAATTAGACCAAGAATTTCACAGAGGTTAAAATACCCCACAAGTATCACAGTTAGTCACAATAGTTCAGGAGTTATCACTGTAAGAACATAACCATCTGATGCAGGGTGGCAATTCACATGATGTATTTCGAGATGTCTTCCAAGTAACAGTCATGTAAAATTGATGTTTCTAGTAATCTCCTGACCATGCTCAGCCTTCAACACTTGCTGCTCAGGATGAAACAAATTGCGACTGAAAATACCCCAAAACATCTACAAGCAGCAGGTCTGATATGACCTCTTAAAAGCTGTGAGGAAGTAAAAAGTATTTCTGCAATAACAGGAATTAAGAATCCTTTCTAAAAGTTTCTGCAGGTAACAACCACCACTGAATTTTCTGTTCTCACAGGGTTCCCAAACATGAGAGACTTCTTCCCAGAGTCATCTCCCAGTGTGCCAAGTCAGAAACAGTATGTTAACATTTTTAAAAACCAAAAACCCTAGAGTCATTCCTATAAACATGAAAATACTGTATTTCTTTTGCAGCAATCTGGTAATTTTCATCGAAGGCAGAAATGACCCAAACAGATCTGTCACATTTTTTAAAGTAAAAAAGAAACAGAAGTATCCTCAATTTCATTAGTAATTTTTCAAATCCTTTTCTGCTACACAGGAGATTGCTTTCAAGCAGACATTATGGAAAGTCTAGAGGACAACCCAGACACCGATGGACAGGAAAGTCAAAGCAATCGACACTTGCCTCCTGATTTATGGTGAGACTGGCTACAGCAGAGGAAAAGAGATGCTGGAACAGGCTAAACCACTACTGCACTGACAGGGATGCATGCAGAATGAAAAAGAAAATGGAAAGTAGATTTCTGGAACAAATTGTTACATTTAACAATTCCATCTTTGTTGTTTGGGGTTTTTTTTATACCAAGAAAGTTGCTACTTCATCGTGGAAACTGAAATTAAGCTGTATGCTGGGTTATTTATCTGAAGAACGGTTCTGCATGCAAGCTGGTTTTCTACCACAGACCTCTTTTTTGTTATTAAAAAGAACATGTTTGATGTTTTAGTTAACATAAATGTATCAGTTTGGAAATGCCAGTGGCTCACTGGGCCTTTCCTGTCCACCTCCAGGATGCTTTCACCACACTGGGTAGATTTTAAGACAAAGTTGCAGTTTTGGAAAAAATCAGGTCCAGTAGTTAATAATCCTCCCTTCTAATTTTCAACTGTCTTCCAAAATTGTCTCAGCTTTGAGAAGTATTCATAGACTTCCCTTCTTTTTGGGGAGTGCAGAAAACAGCTGAAGGTGAACACACAGCGTACAAGCTCAAACTCCTGAGTAAAGAGGAATACCAGTGAAGTTTTCCAGCAAGGACAGTTGGACACTGCCTCACTTGGGTTTTGCCTCTGACACACCCACGTCTACTACCCCAAGCACCTGGCCAGGAGAGGGTGGCCCTATCAGACCTTTGACATCTGAGCTACTGCTTCGATGCCTCTGGGAGCAATAACTGCATATCAAGTCTGTTACAGCTGGCTATTATTACAGTTCAGATACTTTCTTCTAATTCTTTGATCCCATTTCTATTCTTTAATTCTGTCAGTGAAAGTAGAAAAGGAGTTAAGATTCTGTTGCTGTTCAGAAAAAAAAGCTGCAGGAAGAGCATCACAGCAGAGGAGACAGAGAAAGAAAGAATACAAGAAAAATCCACGCAAGCTTATAAAGGAATGTGGTTTCATAGGAGTCCCAGGACAAAAGATGAGGGTGTAGAATCTAGCAGAGATCCAAATTTCCCCCAACACTAGGGATGTTCAGAGCCATTGTTTTGAACCTAGTCCCTAAATGAATAAAACACCTTCCATATAATATTTTGGAAGAGAATAGAGGCTACAGAATGTATTTTGTATAATTATATTTAAAGCCTTGCTATCAAATAATTTAACTTCCGTATCTTGCTTACTGGAAAGAACTAATTGCATATTGTTTGCTGCTATATCTCTTGAAGTAACTAGAGTATATAATTTTCCTCTGCGCATCCAATTCCCACTGAGTTACCAAGGCCCTCTCACAACGTACTTAAAAGTGCAGTGTTGGTTGTTTGGGGTTTTTTTTTTTTGTTTCTCTCCACAGTAACCTTCTGCTCCATGAAAATAAAATTGGCCTAAAGAAATCACCCTGAAACACAACTGTAAACACGCTATCAGCTAGGAGCTGGCAGCTATAGCCACATTCTGAAGAATGTGTCATTTTCCTTATAGGAAAAAAAGGAAGGCAGCAGGAAACTCAAGTCTTGTAGAATGAACTTAAGCTTCTAAGCAAACAGTTTAAAAATGTGGCCCCATAGGTCTATTTATTTTCTGGATTTTGTACAGTTTCCTATACCCTCCATATTCTTTCATTTCTCTCCTTCCTCCTCTTCTTCCCAATAGTTTGCTCTTTCCTGCAAAGGGAATCAACTCATTCCTCACCCTCTCAGAGCTACTGCATTCACTCTCCATATTCTTTTGCTCCTTTTTAAAAGTTCTGTTCCTTCAAAGCTGCAGTCACCGAATTTTCTCTTCTTCAAAGAGAACTGGCTTCTGCCCCACAAAGCCTCCTCAGGGCATCAGTTAAACACTCCCTCTTCCCCCTAAGTCACTCCTGCTCCAGTATTCCCTTTCCTCTCTCTGGGTCAGACCCTCCAGCATCTCTCCCTCTGAACCAACAGGAAGCAAAGCAGCATCTGCTACTTAAGAAGCAGCAATAAGGGTTAGAAAAGCTGCCTGCTGCTTCTCTCCCAGGAAGATACTTCGGAGGAACCAATACTTACATATTAGTTATCCAGAATGGGCTCTGAAACCCTGGAACATTCCTGGAGGAACAGATTGCTGCCCTACACGTTGCTATGCATTCATTAGTTAACAAAATGAGTTCATACGTATTTTCAATATAACCATGCATACACGTACACAGACACACACACTGCACATGCTAACATGAGCACGGAAGAGTTTGAATACTCCCAGCTTCCTCCACGCAATATTCACCTTTCCAAAGTTTGCCTAGCATCGGTCCCTGACACCTTTTACACACCACCTGCTGCCTGTGATGAACATCCTCCGAGTGGAGTTTTCTGAAGAGCTCAGCACTGACCTTGTTGCATTTCCAGTGAAATCAACAGCAAAACTTAATTTGATTTTTGATGGAAAAATGAGCATCTTTGAAGTTATGCCCTTGATATAGATTTATTTAGGCAGCGAAATGTCACTTTCTACATCCAAGTGCTAAGAGAGTTTGGATTAGCGAAGAATAATTTTTTTTGCAGTTCTCCAGGTTTTAACATTATTACAAAATTTAGAGCAAGCCTGTTTGAAGGCTAATGTTCATACTTCCTCTAAAGATGTCAATTCATATTTCGTTATTTACAGAATGCAAAAGTTGCCTGATGAGAAAGCCATTAAAGGTAAGCGGTCTTAGTTAAGATGGTGGACTTCGCAATACATACACGAAAATCATGGAAACAAACCATTAGGGGGAAAAAAAAAAACTTTTATGTAGGCCTAATACCACATGCTACTGCAATAAACTCAACAGACTGGAATAGCTTTCCTTCTTACCTCTGGAGTGTTTTTCTTGAACTCACGACTTTGCTCAATAAGTTTTTTCCTAGACTGCTCACTTTCATCTTGCCGGTTAGCCAATATTGTTGCTGTGGCATCGAGCTCTCTCTGTCAAGAAAAACAAAACAACAAAAAAAGGAACTACAGTCAGAGCTCTGTTTCTCACAGAAGTCAAAACAAAAGCTCGTATCTACATCGTGTCATTTGGAATATCAAGATGGCTGGACTACAGAGCAGTACAGAACAAAGCACCAAGCTTTCAGAAACTGGACCTTCTGAGTAACACCAAATGAAGTTCTACAACATTTTTTATTCCATCTTACAATGAAAATATCATCGTTTTTCTCAAAAGCATTCACAGCTTTACCACAACATTACACAGGATAGCAGCAGTGGCATGCCATACACACCTCCTAATAATTTCCCAAATCCAGTGAAGATTACAGATCTCAGACATGTTCAAGCCAGGTTTATTTTCACCCGTCTGGTTTTAAAGATACTGGATTTTCCCTTTTTTAGTTACTCTATTAAAAAAACTATTATTAATTCAACTACTGGTTAATCTTATACTTCAGCCTAGACTGGTTATGCTTCAGTCGCTCTTAATTTCAAATTACACACTGTATATAATTCTATAACACCACTGCAATGCTGGTTTTCCATTTAAGTCTTCCCTTATTTGAATACAAAATTATCTTTTCTTCCTATTGCAATCTATTCCTCTCAAATTATTAGCAGGTTATCTCTGTTTCCTCCCCAAAACATAACTATTTTTAATCATATGATGAATACCAGATTATCTTCCAACAACTTCTACTAGGCTGAAGTACAGGCTCAGCCTACAGACCCTTGCCCAGCTTCCTCGAAGAGTGTTATCTCCATCCCAGTTTCTTTACTCAGTGCTCTGCTTCCAAGTGTCACCATAATAGATTGAATGGGTCACTTATCAGCACATAAACCAACAATACTCAATCTTCCATGTCAGTTAATTCCTTTTCTGCAGTATTTTCACGTAACCTGAAAAGAATAAAGGCTAAACCCTCCACTCAGCTATGTACATCACTCCCCAAGTCACTTGGAGTTATAACCAAGAATTTGTAAAAGGAATTTGGCACTGTTTTCCCCCCTTATTAATTTGAAAGGAGAAAAACCTGGCAATGAGAAAGAAGTTCATGAAAAGTGAGAACAACATGCTAGAGCAAGACATAAAGCAGGTCTCCTCCGTGGCTATCTTCATCACATCACTCCACCAACATGCTTCCGACCTGCATGCAAAAACCCCAATATTCTCCAGCAGAAAACCTGCCGTGCCACTGGCATTTGTTCATAACTCAACAACCTGTAACGGACCAGACTGAAAAAACAAGCCTGGGACCTCCTGTCAGGTCTAATTCCAGATCCCCAATAGTTGGTCAAGTCCCTGACCAAGTCATCTCTTGATACCACCACACACAAAAAACACAGTAAAAGTAAAGCAGATTTAGTTACTACTAGATGGCTAGCATAAAAACTTTACTGCGCATTGGGTCGTATATACTTCCCAATGGAACTGGGCACCCAGTATGGGGAAACAAAATGGGAAAACAAAAGATTTGCCTCTTCCTATTTCTGCAGAGGTGTTGGAAATAGCAACAGACAGCAGGTACCTACACAACACCTGCTAAAACCCCTGTTCTGCAAGTTTAAAAAAAAGTACAGGACTAGCAGATAAAAACTAAAAGGTAATTCAGCTCCTGATTTTTTTTTCTAGATAGTCTGTGAAAAAGCCTAATTCCAAATTCCTAGTTACATTATGTATGGTTAAATCCTGTAACTTGGAATGACTGGATGGGTGTACATGTGTTTTACATGAGTCCACAGTTTGACTGC
>VYZV01006560.1:4664-23740 GCA_013401275.1 Pandion haliaetus | reverse complement strand
ATCAATAATTTCTTTCCCCCTGGAGGTTTATTACCACAAAACTAAGAGGCTTTCCCCCCCCCCCCAATAAATATATGGACTATGGTTATCTTAATCCTTGGAAATCAGCTAAATACGACAAATGGACTTGAAGCTAGGCAGCGTGCTGGAGCCAGTGACCTAAATATTGTCACTGTAATACTTAAAAAACCCTCTATTTCTGACTTTGAAAAAAAAAACCAGAGCAATATGTCCACCAGATCTTGGTTTGGAATTCTGTAACATATGTGAAATCTATTGCAGAAAAGTGGGAAATACTTAACAGTTGGATAAACCACATTTGAAATTCATCCCAGCTAAGTTTATGCAAGAAAAAAGAGCAACAGAAACCAATGTGGTTAAGCAGTACTATAAAGAGCAATATAACGGCTAAGCAGAAGGCTTTTAAAAAATATAAACAATCTGGTACGGCCAGCAACTTGGAAAACTATATTTAAAAAGGAAGCACACATTTAAAGCAAAGCAAAGAAAACACAAATCATGAAGTAAGATGGAATTTCAGTAGACCAAGGAATCAAATGTTTTGCTTTACAATATAGACTGCTAGAAAGCAACTTTACATATGGAAAAGTAGACTTTTCAAGACCTATACCTCCAAGTTTAGAGACAAGAAAGAAACAGAACTGATTAAAAAAAATAGTACTTCATATTTTGTGCTATTGTGAAGAGAACTGTCAGGTGGCAAGTGAAGAATAACCTTCTCGCCCTCACCGCTTGATTGATACCACTGCCATGACGCACTTACAACGGGCACCTTCACATTACTTTCAGAATTCCTTCTGGGACAGGTTTGTTAATTTCTCACTGCAAAACTTTTCCTTACATGACATCTCAGGTACAGACATCGCCAAGGAGAAACGCCAGCATGCAACTACACTGAACTGTTGCCGACACTGTGGGCTGAAGCCCACAAGCTCAAGATCTTGCCTAGCATTTATGAACAGCAGATACAGTAAGATGCAATTCCAGCTGAGGAACAGTAGATATCTAGCCCCCGTATACAAGATACTAAATCTTAAAGCTATGTCATAGCTAATAAGCCCCACATCAAAACTATTTGAAAAATCAGTGATTTTTTTCTTCCTTATTTGATCTCAAGGGTGTACAATGCAAGTTTCATTTATTTAGACCTAACAAACTATATAGGATTACAACCCACAAGCATTAACAGCAGGTTTTTTCATACTTTTGTGACAATTTCATGAGATACCCCAATTTTTGTAAAAATTCAACATGGCCAATGCGTTATTTCCGCAAGCAAGCTCGTATTAAGATGTAGTATTAACTTTGAGATTTCAAACCTGAGTACTGTATAACACTCAAAGGTATACACACTTCCCAAGCCTTGCAACCACTCTCTAAGTAGATATTAAGTAAAAGGAGATGCAATACTGCACAGAGAGAAGGTACTGGAGAGTCCTTTACAGTGTAACAAATATAGGAGACCATGTCTCAGTATCATTCTCCACACCTTTGAAATCAAAAAGGTTCCAATGAAAAGCAAACAGAAACCAGGGCTCAAAGGTGTTGCAGTGGTGACCTGAGCACAGAAAGGATTCAAAGCATGGAAGGTTTAGTTCCACTGATTCAACACTGGCTAATAAAATTTTTGGCCAAAAATAGCCACCATTCAATTGTCCCTGCAAAAAGCAAGTCACTGCTTGGAGCACATTTTAAGAGAGAACAAGCAAGACCATTATCTTTCCCCTTGCCCCCAAGTCCCATTGATTTAGGGCAGACACAGTTCATACTGCTTAAGCCATAGGTAACTAAAGAACTCTCTCCAGGGTTTCCACTTTGACTCACTTCAACAAATTTATTGGGGCAGGAGGGAGGCAGTGGGAAGAGAAGAGAATCTTAAGTGCTGGAGTCATTAAAAGCAATTCTCAGAAGATAAACATTAAAAGGTTTCTTTCATGCAGTATTGTGCTGGTTTTGGCTGGGATAGAGTTAATTTTCTTCATAGTAGCTGGTATGGGGCTATGTTTTGGATTTGTGCTGGAACCAGCGCTGATAACACAGGGATGTTGTAGATACTGCTGAGCAGTGCTTACACAGAGTCAAGGACTTTTCTGCTCCTCACCCCACCCCACCAGCGAGAAGGCTGGGGGGGGCACAAGAGGCTGGGAGGGGACGCAGCTGGGACCGCTGACCCCAAGGGACTAAAGGGATATTCCAGACCATATGACATCATGCCCAGCAAATAAGGCTGGGGGAAGAAGGAAGGGGGATGTTCAGAGTGACGGTGTTTGTCTTCCCAAGTCACCATTGTGTGTGATGGAGCCCTGCTTTCCTGGAGATGGCTGAACACCTGCCTGCCCAGGTGAAGTGGTGAATGAATTCCTTGTTCAGCTTTGCCTGCGCATGTGGCTTTTGCTTTGCCTATTAAACTGTCTTTATCTCAACCCACAAGTTTTCTCACTTTTACTCTTCCGATTCTCTCCCCCTTCCAACTGGAGGGGAGTGAGTGAGCGGCTGTGTGGGGCTGAGTTGCCAGCTGGGGTTAAACCACAAGTATATAAAAAAAAAATAAAAAAAATCTAAAACCAGGAAGCTCAATCTGCTATCTACTGTAGCAACAATCAACTTGAAGTGAACTTATCTTCCTTTAATGCAAGTATTTCCAGCCTCTTTGAGGCTCCCCAGGAGCCATCCCTCTTCATTCTGCCTCTGTCACCCCTGTGCCACAGACGGTGACGGCATATGGCTGCACAGGGAGCCACAACAGGAAAGCAAGCCCGCTAAAAACATATCCCACCTTTCTCCTAACTTTTGTTGCAGCGAATCAGTTCCCCGTTCAGGCCTCCTCTGCAGCTATAAGGTGTTGTATCATTACAAAAGGGAGGTGGGAAAACACAGCTGAAGCAAGGGGGGGACTGATGGAATGCCCTTTTTTCAGCATCAACCTGCAATTAGGGTGACCCCAAGTAATTACGAAACTCCAGCTTCACTGCAGGCGGGTTTCAAGGTTGTTTTCTTTTACGGCTGACAAGTCTTTCTCTACAAGATGCATACCTTGATAATCACCTAGCCAGCAGGTCTGCTCCACTCTTGACAACCGACGGTGTGCTGGTTTAGCACACCGGAGTCGTCCTTCCCTTTTTATAACAGGAAGGTTCAAATCGGCCCTTCTGCTGCCTGAGCCCAGCGAGCGGCTGGCTGGCATGTCTCAAAGTTAAGTCCCACGGGCTCTCAAAAAACTACTTACTTGGGAAAATGATTCTAGAAAGAAACTGGGCTTCCCTGGATTATTTATGAAGTCTCTGTTTCCCCATCCAAAAGGTGGAAGAAAAATCAAACTGTATAAGCAAAGAGAATGCCATGGTGCCGAGGCTGCTCACTCCTGCTCTGCTCTGCTTATGTGACTGAAACGACTAAAAAGAATTTGTGTGAAAAGCAAAGCCAGGGGCAAGAAGAGCACCCTCCGCTTTATGGACACTGCAGAAGGAAACAGGGGATAAGCAAAAAGGATACCTAGGAAATGTGAATTTGGGAGCGTGATGGTGGGAAAGGTGTATGTGACTCTGCGATACAGCTCTATCACCAGGAGGGAAGAGAGACAACAGCAAAATTAGACTCATCACCTGTGGTCTGAAAAGGCACGACAGAGGCAGAGACTGTGCAGGTCCCCATCCCTCCCAGCAGCAAGAGACGGGTCCTGAGCAAAGCCGCCTGAACATGACAGGGTTGAGGACGGACACTCACTACGTTTCTCCGCAGCCGTGCTTCCTTTTCATTCAAAGTAGTGTGAATGGAATAAATAATACAAACCAGTGTTTATGCTCTGGCTGAGTCCATTCATACATCCAGCTCTCACTGACACCTTCCTCTGCCCTAACACTGTGGACAATCATGCATCTCAGACACCCATTTCTAACAGCTACAGCCACTGCTCCAACACAGGTATTTCAGGACCCAAGAAACCAACACGCTTTAGCATTACAATCCCCCCAAAAGCTGCTCTAACAATCTATCATAACTAGTATTCAGTCTCTGCTTAGAAGCACTATTCCTACGTTTCACATGGAGAAAGTTATAAAAAGCTGTAATAATCATCTGGAAGTACTGCGCTGTAACTATATCCCAAAATTTTGTTATTCTCCCATTTTAAAATGCTTAATCCCTGCTGTGTTTACCACAAAGCTCTTACACTGGAGCAAGAAACATGCATCACAACTAAGGTTGATTTTTTTCTGGTAGACTTCTAGAATGGACACAATGCCTAGGCTATGCCTTCAAAAGCTTTAAGCTTGGCTGCAGACGTTAACAGCACATTTTCACCATAAACCTCATTTTACTTATTACAAGGATAGACACAAATCACAACTGCACGTAGATTAGGAATTTTCTACCAGTAAATGTAGTAGTAACCATTTCCCCTGAAATCTTGTTTCTGCGTATGTAAGGTATTTCCCTTTATCATCACTTCAATCAGTTACCCAGTCTACATGATAATCTGCTACTGAAAGGAGTTTTCAGTAGTCTCATTTTTGTTCTCATCCTCTCTCAGGATTGCATTTGTCAGATCTATCAAAGCTCTAAATGTAGCTTTTTGCAATTTTTAATTACTTATTAAAGGAAAATTTCTAGGTGCAACGATGACACCAATGTAGAAGTGTCTGGCACAACTCTGCATATGTACAGGCTACTTATCTTGGAGAAATTTTACATTTCCCTAATTGATATATTAGGCAGTCTACCCTTGAATCTTAAAAACCTCATGGTTTTCACTTGGTCAGAAGCCTACATACTGATTACATAGGTATTTCAGAAATATTTCAGAAATTATGAACTGCTTTGTGAGCTTGATGTGTTTCTCTGGAAAAACAAATAGCCATGCTCACTTCATAAAGCTCTAATTATGACCAGGGAAGTAGCCACAAAGCTTACATTGGGAATTTTTGTTAATGTCTATTTTGACTGTAAAAAGCAAGCACCAATTCCAATCTGAAAGCACTAAGAAAAGTAAAACGTATTGTAAAAATGCAACAATGGAGAAGTTTCTTCTCTGTAAAATGAGTTCATTTCTGCCTCCCTGTAAAGCCCCTTTTTAACACAAGCAAAAGGAAAGATCAGAGAGTTCAATGGGAGTGCAACACCTCAAGAACCACCCTTCCCTTGTGTTACAAATCAGCTGTGAATGATGAACAAATAAAGCAAAGACCAGGATACCTGCATTTTACACTTCTCGAGAAAAAAAAAATCAAAATCCATAAGCATTAAACAAAACACGTTTCTTAAGAAGCAAGCAATTTGCCATTTGGCAAACTAATGCAACTACCTTTCACACACAGAGTTAGTTAGGAAATTTCAATGAACACATTTTATTTCCGCGTACTGCAGTAATTTGACTCCAAGTAGGTTTTTAAACAAGCTTTAACTGGAACAAATTTTGTGCTCCATGCAATGCTTCTGGACAGTGAGTCAACATGTGTGGTGGCCACTGCATAAAGCAAAGAGAGAACAAAACCAGAGGTGCCAATGTAGCTATCAGTAAGGTACCCTAAGTAACAGGCTCTTAAAAAAAAAAAAAAAAAAGGAAAACATAAAAAAAGTTTGTTGTGGCTTTGTTCACAATAACACCAGCCACTACCACAAACATAGGGAAAGCCTATCAAAAAATCTTGCAAGAGGGGAAAGCTAGTACTAGCTTTTCAAAAGGAGCTACTATCAACATAAACCAGCCGCACAAATATCTATGCCAGCAACAAATGCACTACGAGGGGAAAAGACTGCCAGTGCCAGAGCTAACACAGTTATGCCTGTCTTTTCTTCTACATCTTGAAGTCAAAACTTTTCAGAAAATGCAAAGAACAGGAGACTGTCCAGAGCTATAAAGACCTTAACGCCAAAGGTCTGTATTTAACAAGCTTTTCCTCTCAGGAAAATAATGAAACATTGCCTATTTGTTCCAAAAGGCAGTTTTCACCTTCCAGCATTATTTATTCCCTCTTTCCATCCTCCTCAAAACCACATGTATTCAGGGCTGAAGAATGCCTTCACAAGCCCCATGTCCGATGAGCAGCACCCAGGCTGGGTCTCCACCACCGCTGACAGTGGCACCACACTGGGGATGCAGGGATGCACTCTGAATTCTCTCCAGAAATGAGGTTCAGGTTTCACTCAGTGTCCTCAACCCTAACCCCAAAGCGTCTCTCCTCCTCTTCATGTTCCTCAGCTTCTACACCAGACTGTTAGTCATCTCTGTCTTTGTTCCCATCAGGTCTACTCTCACCTCATCACCACCGCACAGCAGTAAGCATTCGCCTCAAGTGTTGGGCAAGCTAAAAACCAGCAGCACTCACTGCTCTCCGCACCTCTCTAATTCTGCTCCTCTCTAAGCCTTCTTTAAAGGTGCTCTGATGCAGACACTCCACTACCTGTGCTGCAGTCCCTACAGCGTTGTGAAACCGTCAGCTTCCATTACCTCACCCAAAGACCTCGCAGTTTGGTTTCAATACGTGGCAAAAAAATCTGTCAGCAAACCTATTCCACCAGTTACTTAACGCTCTGCCAGGTTCTGCATTTCAGTTCTTTACACTTTTAGAGGGCATACATTTCCTAAAAAGTAAATGCAAGTGTTTGCTGGGGAGAGGGCTCCCTTTTGAAAACGCAGCACATCCACAACCAGCCTGCTGCAGCTCCCAACCCGGTGGGGTACTGCTTACAACTTCACTGACTTCCTACACATTAATTTTCACACTCTTCCACATAAAAGCAAAAGTTCAAACTAGTTGCTTCAATAGCTACAACAGAAAAGGTCAAAAAGTAAGGAATTCATTTAAACAGTGCTGCAATGAAGCTTCCCAAAAGGTAGGATTTTCAGATGGATAGCAAGGGTACAGCGCGAAGCAGCAAGCGTTGCTCCAACTCAGAGCAATCTGCTCACCCATCGTCTCCTGGCCACACAGTAAGTCACATTACAACCATGTAAACTCCTGCTTCCCTGCCCTATGCAGCTGATGGCTTTCTACATCTTAAGTTAGCTAATCATGTACACGCTGGTTAATTACTTTGAAAAAAAACCAAAAAAAATGCTTCAGCTTAATATTTGTAGCTTTCATAGCAGCTACAGGGTGCTGGGGTATCAAACTACATCCTCTTCTGCCAAGTAAAATACACTATGGGAAACCAAAGGAAACCCGCCGTTGCTTGCAAAGACTTTGCCTCGGCAAGACACAAAGGAAAATACATCTGCTTGACCTTCTATCTTGTTAGTTGATCAAAAGCTGACCAGGATGCAACGCCAGCAGCCATACTCACCATAACTCTTACCACACTACAGCAGACTAATTACCCCTTCTTTTAAGTGGCAACAGAGAACGCAATAACCACACTATCAAGATCCCAGCATTGCTGGGTCCCACTCGGGCCACGCTGCCCTTCCCGCTCCCCTCCGCTTTTGTCATGGCTGACGGGAGCGGAGCAGGTCGGTCCCCTTCACAGCCCTCCCCACACGCACGCCAGAGACAGCGACTGGAATAGCTGCACATGCGAAGGACAGTGAGGAAAAAACAAAGGTCTAATTGCATTTCTGATACCAGCAAATCATTAGGTTTTAGCTTGGAGGTGCACAGCGTCCATGCCCTGTAAACCACATTTTTTGTAGGTAATTTGTAAAAGAGCTTTGACCCTTAGAAAAAAAAAAACCCAAACCAGCAAACCCAAAACACAATTAACTGATGAGCAATTACAAACTACTTAATGCACTATTCTTATCATTTGCTGCAAGCCACTAATGCAGCAGCCACTGTGTTCAGGTGGAAAGGGATTATGCTGCCATTTTGTAACAAAACACCGTCACTAACTGCAGCTAATGTCTTACTTCCAAGTAAGATCAGATTCATGAGTTACATTAAATAATTCTTTTGACCATAGATCAAAGCAAAACTGAGTCTTGAAAGAGTGGTTTAAATAACAAAAGTTCAACCCTTTAACTGAGCTCTGCTACATCATTTAAAGTATTTACTTACTCCCCTTCTCAGCCTAAGCTTTGCTAGTAAATGAAGCATGACCATGCTTTAAGCAAGACACATACTGTAACACAGGCCAGGATTTATAACTTGCTATAGAGTTTGCCACCAATAAATCAATAATACATATACATACACAGTCTTGTTTCAGTGCGAGTTCTGGGAACTTACTGTTTTAAAAAAATAAACTTAAGCTTTTTTGTTTTGTTTTTATTCTAAATGAAAACAAAGTCGTTGCTTGTTTTATTTAACTTCACCCAAATCCTAACTACACTATGTGTCATTTAGAACAAAAATTCACAATTATTTTTCCTTTGACAACATGTGTTATTCATTTTAGTTTTAGGGGTTTTTTTTAACATGGTTAACCATTATAGACAGACCAACTGTCCACACTGAAGTCCATCACAACAACCACTTAATAATCTTTCAGTCTCCAAATGCAATCACCAATCTGAAAGCTACTTAAGCTGCTTCCTAACATTTGGACATGAAATATTTACCAACAGAAATATAAATACACACTGAAAAAGCAACCTAAAAATACTTTTAAAACCACATTCCAACAAAGTAATTCCTTGAGGGATGGGAAAAAATTACCATGGATTTGAACTACGACACCACCTCATGTTTCACTCCCTTCTCATTTTTTTGGGCATTGCAGAAGTGGTATAATAGTAATACACTATCCTACCATACGTATGACTAATATGGTTTGGAAACACGGGGCTAGCCTTAACTCGGAATTTCTTGGTACTAGGTTAAAAACCTTAACAACAGACACGTGCACCAGGAAAAACCTACAAAATGCATCTTGAAAATGTTGTCCAGTGACTCCCCTCTACCAGGCTTAATTTCACCTGCCCCTTTTAATGCTGATCAAGGGACACATTTAAATGCCGACACCCTCCTTCACTGATGGTCTCTTTTCGCTGCAGAAGAGCTGTATACCTGCTCTACGGCACAGCTGCACAGCCGGAGGGGCATCAGGCACAGGACAGGGACTGCAGCAGTTTGCAGAGGAAGCTGGATGGGGAACTTGTATTGAGAAATAAGTAGTACAAAAACAAGATCAGAAGAAAATTACTGGCAAGTGAAATTGTTGTTTGATAAACAATTTAAGCAGGAAGAGTATTTGGCAGAGTGTTTTCAGAGAACGGTCCTTGACTCCTGACTAACATGCTTCCTCCCTTGGTCTGAGTTTGTTGACTTTCTGGGCATGCTGTAAGGTTTATGCCTTTTCCCATGATGGGAAAAATGCAGCTTTTTTGAGAAGCTGCCTGTGAATGCAATTGGTGGATGTTTTCTAAAAAATTATAGATATAAATAGGAAACAAGAAAGCAACATTTTCTTTATTTAGGTTTTTGCTACTACTGAAGTCCCATTCAGGCCTCCTAGTATTCTTTCAGATCTAAACCCCAAATAATGACTCAGCTTGGCATGACAACACACAACGGTATAAACGTATGTCTGGCATTTAATACCAATAGCAAGCATTATGTATTTTGGACGATTAAACAGAATACCAGATTTTGAAGCCTTTCAGAAAATTTTTATAGGTTTAAATATTTTATCTGGACAATTACAGTTCAGCCTAAGTATCACACCCTACACTGAACTGAAATCAAGAGGCAGAGGCAGTGGAATGCAGAATGCCTTTTCTAGCTAGGTGTTTCCCAATAACATATTGCAGTACTTAGTTAAGCTCATTTTTTGTGACATGAAAAGGAAAATAGCAGAACTGACTCATGAAGTAAAATTAGCTGATGTACAGTCACAAGGAAGCTGGCTTGGAGGTGACAGCACGCATAACAGCATATAACAAAAAAGTAACATGCTTAATGTTAATAAAGTTGCAAAGCTAGTTTAGAACCAGAAGTACTATTCTCTGTACAGTATTTTTAATACGGACTGTGCATTTTTTTAAATCAGCATTTCTAGTAGCATACCCTAAACTGTGTATCAGGAATTACTATAAAGGCCTTCTAGAAATCATGCGTTAACAAAGGCATACATAAAATATTTTTTACATACTGCAGATCTGGCATTTAGAATCAGTAAAAGGCATGTCTACCAGGATGAACACCGAACTACGGAGAGCCAATGTCTACTTGCTCCATGAGCACAACTAAGGTAGACAGTACAGCTAAAATACTTTTTTTAACCATAAAAAACTTCTTGGGTGATACTTTGTAGAATTCCCCCACTATTCCCTGTGACAAATCACACTAAAATGAAAACAACAGATTTAGCTGCAGTGGCACTGTCAACCTTGCTATGATACACTGTCACTAAAAAGTCCTTAATTTTGGCTATCAAATACAATTTCAATTTCTTGCACTTTAGAGCAGTAAAAACAATTCTGTGAAGACTCTGTGTTTACAATCCCTCGGTAAAGAATGCAGCTGTCTCAATCAATGCTGATTGTCTGTTAATTAGTTCAGTTTTACAAGCCGATGGAACAGATTACTTCATTCCCTCCCCCCACACAGAAAGAAACTCTACAAATACAGTTATCTACAATGCAGTCATTTTTACTTCCTGGCAATTTGCGGAGGTAGATGATGTATTAGGGACACAAGTGATCTCTTTACCAAGAAATCATTTATGTTTGTATCGTTTCCAGGGACTCTATCATACAGTGATTTTTCAGTCCATATATATATACATACACATAGACATCTCTCTCCTATATGAAAACTGAAATAAAGAGCAACACTTTCTGATACAGTGGGACTACCTCCCCTCTTTTTTGCTGTGGCTGAAACCAAGTCCAGAGTTACCCAAAGTCCTTTAGAAACAAAAGTCAGGTCCTCATTAATAATTTCATATCTATATTATGTATTTAATCAGAACCACATTTTTTAACCGAAACCAGCATTCAAATTTGTGACCTACAGCAGCAAGCTAAAGGTTTTTAGTGAACAGTTTGAAGTTGCTATCGCCATTCTCCTTCTTCGTGCACTTTTCAGACAAACCACAAATAAATAGCTGGATTACCTCTGAGCTACTCACTCTCAGATCCACTGCCTCCAGTATCTCCATCCTTTATCTAGACACTCTTGAAGAAAAGCCAAATTTTAGCTTTCATATATGCAGACGAAAGTGTTGGACACCCTCATCCAAATGTCAGAAAGCACGTCTGTTGAGAAAACCGATGAAATACTATAAAGACCTAGGCCTGACAATATGAAAGTTTGATCCAAAAATGCCTCTTTTGAGATTATACAACATGCTACACATTATATCAAATAATAAAAGTTTCACTTTGAGACTCATTTTCTTTCTCCCTCAGTTTATATACTTCATGATCAGGAAAAAAGAAGAAAGAAAAAAAAAGCATTCTAGTCAAAGAACATCTATGTATTTGGAAGAAAACTCATTTCTCATATGAGCTGAATATGTAACTGCTAAGCTTACTGCAGAAGAAGCAAGTGAACAAATATGAAACCCCACAAAGGCATGGAATTATCAGACCAGCAGAGCTGGTTTTTGGCAGTGTATCTGGCTGATAAGTGCATAGGATGATCTAAATAAAACAATAATTCTTCTACACAAAGACATCTATAGACATCTGCTTCAACAGCAGCATCACAGAGATCCTAAAACCTCTGAATGCTTTTCAGAGTTCAGTATTTCAGAATATGAGAGTTTAATTTTTGCATTATGAAGACAGTCATCCAAAGCCGATCACTGAAAATGCCTTGCAGAAAATTCTCTGGATCCACAGAAACAGCACTGGGGGAGAAAGTTTGAAATGCAGTGGTCATCTCACTTTAGAGATGTTAACCTGAACAATAAGGGAACCAAGATCAACAACCACTCAGCTGAAGCCTGATTATTTTTTCAGCTATTGTTTTTCACTTAACTTTAGATAAATCATATTTCTACAATCCTATAAGCAAAGGTCAAACTCTGCTTAAACCCACCACAGGTTTATTCTGCTTTCCTGCCTCTCCACTTCTTTCACATCACCCAGGAAAAAGACATTTAGCATATGATCCTGGCTTTCCGAAGTTCTTATGCAGACACGAATAAAAATGGAGGGGGTGGGGAGGTGTTGTTTGGTTTCATTGTTTGTTGGGGGTTTTTTTGGTTTTAAAAAAAAAAAAAAAAAAGTTTTATCCTGACACTTCTTTGGTGTTTTTTGTTGTCTGCCCCATCCTGCAAGCTGCCTTACCCACCCAGTCTTGAGGACAACTGGCTGGCTTTGCCATTTAACCAACAAATTAGCCACCTTTGCTAAACATGCTGCATCAAATGCTACATTTACTAACGCTGACTTGACTGCTACAATACTCAAGACGCTTCCTTGGCTTTCATGTGCCAGGGCACAGACAGTTAGAACCCTGGGAAGTTTCACCCAAATTCCTCCTTGAACTGGTGCCATTCACTCGGCTGCCTGATGTTGCAACATCCGAGTTGCATCTTTTCCCACATGGGGATGAGGCAGAGCCGCTGAGCGGTGTGAGAGCGGCTGTGACCCACTGCATGCTGGCTGTGGCCGGAGGCAGGACTTCAGGCTCCCGTGCAATCTGTCCAGGCACTCACAGTAACACTAGCCTCCTCTTAGAAGGGAGTAATTTGGAAAGGGATTGCTAGATGCTGTTTGATGTACCACTGCAAATTAAGCATTATCGGCAAGCCCTCAGAACTATTTCCCACAATGTCTCTGGTTATATTAGTTATGTGACTATAAATCAATCTAATTTTTGTGCTTCATGGGCAGCAATATACAGGGTTCTGCAGTTGCAGATTAAAAATCTCAAAAGGACTTGCCAACCTTTCCTTGATGTCTATCGGTACTCAGTGGGACACATGCTTTAGAGTTTAACTTGCGTTGCTTTGCTGTGGGGTGAACTCTAAAACGATGAAAAACATTTGGGAAAAAGCAATGCATGTTACGTCATTTACTTTTTCAGGGCACCACCATTAAAGAAGTTACAAGGCAAAACAACCACCTACACATACTTTCTTATTTTTGGTGAAAACCTCACTTGATTTTTTTTTTTCCTGTATTTTTCATGCTTTGTATTTTATACATTTCTAGACAGATAGATTATGCTCTAGAAAATTGTCAGGGAAAGAAGGGAATAGGGACCTACACTACGAGGTTAGGAATTATGCTTTGAAAGAAGTACAGTTTCTTCTCTGCTGCTGCCCAAACAATAACAGGGATAGCAAAAATAACCAACAATTAAACTAGAAATAAATCCAGAACACTGACTCCTCCTTGCCCATCTATTCACAGGGACTGCAGCAGTCCTGCACTGCCTTGCCCTGTTCCTTCATTACCATGTGTAGAAGCTATTTAGAGAAACAATGCAGAATGCCTTTTCTTCTTTCGATACTCCTGCAGTGTACCCTAATGTTATGCTTTAATCCGGCCCTTTGTGAGTAAGGAATAAGCCTACTTCTGCATTTTAATACTGACCATACACATCAGGCCAAGTTCAGCTTCAAATACCTTTATACAAAGTGCCCTAAATATGCAGCCAAAAAAGAATGACAACATTGCACATTACTTTCGTCATTATATGCTCTCCTTTACCATATGTCTAAGGTAAGCAGAATGCTATCTACATAATGGATTCAGCCCTGGAGTAAGTCTGGACTGCCGAGGCTAGTGAACCTGAGGTAACACTCCATCACTTATTTACTGCATCTCTAAAGCATTTCAGATTCTAAGCTGAATATATATTTCACACAGTACCAAAACTTTTAAATATCCACAGGAAGATTTCATTTTTATAGGCAATAAACATTAAATCTAAAGGACTGGAACATAAAAAGTGTTTTAATACCATATAAATCACCTTTCCCTAGACAGAATAAATCTCTGAAGGTTTTAAGGACTGCAATATAAATTTTTATGGCAAATTATCTACATAGGAATTACTTGCATGAGATGCACTTTCACTTCTCTTTCTCATTTGCATAGTGCTGACAATCTTTTCAATCACAACGTTCAATCCAATTTGGAAAGTCCAGAACACAATGCACAGAAATGCTAGGCTAAATGCTGGGTGGTTCCTACTTCTCTTCATCAAGATTCTTCTGACTGCTGCTCTATCAAATACAGAAGTTCACTTTGCAGAGGTAACAACACTAATATATAAAAATTAAGGCTCAGATGAATAGCTACATCCTCTTTCAAAAGAATTTGTGGGCTTTTCTCACACAGAAGCCCTGCTACTAGCCCCGACAACTAAAAGGAGCTCATTTCATGCTGCGAACAACAGTCCTCTAAAGCAAAGGGTAACAACGGTCTTAACTGGGAAGGTGTGAATTGAGAAGCAGCAGCCAAAATTGTTCTTGGAGATGCTCAGAAGGGACATTTTCATTGTAAAGGTGGTACAGCACTGAGAGGTCATGACAGGGCTGGGGGGGGATCTCCATCCATGGGGGATTCCCAATGCTCTGCTAGGACAAAAGAACAGCAGAGCTGACCTAGTAAGGGTGACAGTCAAGCAGGACATCAAGCTAGAGACATGCTGGAGGTCCCTCCCATCCAGCGTGTCTACAATGCCAGGATCTTTCCTTTGGATGCCTCCAGAGGAGACTGATTGTAATGAGATGACACCCTCAGTCAGATTTTGAAAAGGCTCTGACTTCCAACTAAACAGTTAATAACCGCAAAAGGTGAGAGGCTGATTATTATCCACGGTGAAACAGTAAGCGATCACTCCTGAAAGCTTCTGTCCCAGCCTGTCAGCATAAATACTTCCTCATAACTACGGCAGAAACATGCACAAGATGTGTAATTCCCAAATCTCCAAAGCGCACACATCCTCAAAGGACAGGCACCGTAGAGGTGTGGTGTACCACTGTTACCAAAAATACTTTGGTTTATTCACCATTTCATTACAGTGAAAATGTGCTGACAAGGATTCTCACAGAAAAGGCCAGAATTAGTTCCTGGAAAACCTCCTGTTGCCTTGGAGTCAGGTCTGAAACATGCTCAGTACTCCACTGAATCCTCCCCTTGAGGGAAATCAGAGTAAATACAAAGCTAAAGCACCTGAAGAACAGCAAAGTCCCAAGAAAAAAAAAAAAAGAGAGAAAAAAAGTAGGAAGTTCGCAAAAAGAGCTAAGAATAGCACTGCATTATTTCCAATGTATATTTCCCATAGAAAATATTTTCAGGACTTCTGTACTACCAATCAAATTAAGATAACACAGCAGAGGAAGAAACACAAGTCAGTTCCCAGACAGTTTCCTATGCTTCAAAGGTATTTACTTAATAAGTACCATGTATGGATAAAATGAGATCATCAACCTAGTCATAAGATGGTTCTCCAAATTTTTAATGAAATCTTGCACTGTATGATTTAAAGAGTGATCATTTGTGCATGCTGACTACAGGAAGCATATGCAGCAAGCTCGATTGCCAGAACGCCCCAAGACGTTGGAGGGTTTAAGATTACTATTAAAGAAGGAGAGGGAAAAGTCCATTGAAATATATGAAAGTCGGTGACTTGCAAAAGAAAAAATTACAGGGTCATTTCCAAGACACAGAGTTTTGGCCAATGAAATGAGGTATTTGCTTTCTATCTGATGAAGGAGTGAAGTGACATAAAGCTTTCTTCCATACGATTTCACAAGCTTTTATTACTTTCCTGAATTATCTTTGAATCTAGAGGATAGAATATTATTTTCTTTTGAAATGCCAGGTTGTTGCTAGTCTTCCCACTTGTTCAATCCACAAAACCTATTAACATTTTCAGTAATTAATGCTAATACTTGAGAAAAAAAGCCATTGTGTTAAGAAATGCTTTAACAAGATCAAGAAAGAAAACAAGCGCTTCTCAGACTGTACATAATTTATTTTGCTACATGGTAATTTTTTTTCCACAGAAAACCAAGTAGGGACTACACAGCACTGTGTTCCAGTACTCATCTTCAGTTTCCCCTCTTTCCCCACAAGTAATACTGTGCAAGTTTTACAAAAATATTTATTTCCTTCACCACAGAAAACTACACACTTTCATAGACCATCTCCTCTCCGAACTTCCCTTTGGGGGTGCAGGGAGGAAGGGGGGAAAAAAGCTTTTGGGCTTTTCTTTGCCCTCAGTCTCAAGCAGTTTGGTGGAAGGGAGTTGTCTGAGGTTTTTCTTTTTAATACTTTGAATCTAGATTTATTTTTAATTAATTGGGCCCCTGCAAAAGATGAGATTTTCAAATATTCCAGGATAACACATATTGTTGCTGGAGATGCAGAATGACGCAGCTTTACAAGGGGGGATATCAAGACTGGCTCATCTGGCTCTCCATACAGTGTTAAGAGCACACGGATGAGTTCAGCACGTGGGAGCAAGAACCAGGACTTCCCTTTAAGTCAGGCTGATGAACTTCGTAATACTGGAACCAAGACATACCGAACTGGAAAGTTTGAGTCAAGTTGTGGCTGTTTTCCCAAACAGATCATGAAAGAATATTCAGCCCTAAACTCAAAGAAGCCCAACTATGCATTTTATAGGATATTTATCTATGAATCAGCAGATCACAGACTTGAAGGCCAGACATTCTTCCCACTCCAGCCTTTAGTCACTTGATCAGGAGAGCCAAGAAAGAACTCTCTGAAGAAGTTTTCACCAGTACTTTTCAGGAAAACTGGGGTAAAAAAAAAAAAAAAAAAGAAATAAGGAAAACAGCAACCCTGAAGGTAGCAAATAGAGAAATTCCAACAGGAAAAAGCAGGGACCTGAAATGCCAAGGCAAACATCACGCTGGCTGCTTTGGGGTAGGGTGGAGGGCATCTTCAAAATAACTACCTTTTAAGTAGTTTGAGCTTACAGTCAGCCCCCCTGGCCTAATGCATGCAACCAAAACGTAAGTAAATTCCTTGGAAAATGAATAGTTTTAAAGATGAAATGAAAGCTAAAGAAAGGTTTGGTACATGGGTCAAAAGGAGTCCTTCAAGCCCAGAGTTAGGAAGAATCGCTGAGCACAAGCTGCATTTGATAGTTGTGACTCCATTCCACCAGCCCCTCTCCTCACGTAAACCCACGCTACGTTCTTTCAACAGAGTGAACCCACCTAGGAAAACCATGTAATTCAGGAAAAAAATAAAATCCACAGACCATTGTACATCCTGCTACAATTTGGTGACAGAAGGCGGCATAGAGTGCTCTGCACTTTGGGAAATAAATTGTTACTGTTTACTAAATTATGGTTTTGCTATTATAAGTCATAGTCATTTGAACTTAAATCTTACTGAAAAATAATGCGAACCTATGTCTGCCCACAGGCATCAACCAGTAGTTGGGAGCTGGCTCCCAAGTTTGCCTGAAGACAGGCTGCACTATGCCTGTGCCAAGTGCACGGGGACAGATGGACGGGTGAGGTTAGAGGGACCAGGGCTTGGACTTGGTTTGCTCTACACAGTTTTGTGCGAAGGCTACGCTTAAGTGTCCCCAGCAAGTACCATTATTGGAGTGTGGGCCCCAGACTGGGCAATATGGGCACAGAGGGATATGAGAGAACTTTAACATTGGCACCTTCTTCAATTACTTACCCTAAAATAATGTGGTTCTTTGTGGAAAACTGTAATCCAAAGCCTAAACCACAAGGTCTTTCTGGATGGTACTAACAAGACCATAGCATCTGCTGTCAAGTTTAACAAGTTCCCCCAAAGCTACACACAAACCTCAGATAAATCTGTAAAACAAAATCTTTTCCTTCTGGGTATAGGTCAGTTCCAGAGTTAATTTACTTCTTCAGACTTTGCCCCTGAGGGATGCCTCAGCTACAAAGCAGAAGAAGTGGAGATATATGGCATATATATGAATGTGCTATCAGAGGACTCTGCTACTCAGAAGTTCAAACATGTTGCCCCATGGAAAAGATGAAATTTTTACCTCTACTCCCCCCACCCCCAAAAAAGGCTTTGCAGTGACATCAAGATCCAGACAGGATACCCAGTTACTTCTGGGCAACTCGTCTGGCTTAAATAGGATTGCTCAACTGTAGATCAAACTACTATTCCTCTTCAAATATATGCAGCAACTTTTCCTCAAGCAGATGTTCTCCTGCATGCATCAGCTGGAAGGTAATGTCCTCTGGTTCTGAGGAACAATCCAAATGCTTCATCGCCTACACACCAGGAACTTCCCAGACTTCACGTAACATCACAAAAATATCCTGCAATCTTCCTGGCACAGGTATGTATTTTCGTATAACATCAGGATTAAAAGTTCTTTGTAAGATTCGGGGCATACTGTTCAGTACTTTTAAAATACATATTATCATCCAAAGGAAGTCCTATTTCTGTAAGAGTACTAATATGCTCTGCCCTTAGAAACCTTCCATCGCTGGGCTGCAGCTGACTGCTTAGACAGGACTCTTACAATGAAAACCCTAGGCCAGGCTCAACCCTAGATGGCACTGCTTATCGTTCATTGGTATGCTCCTCGCTCAGCTACAGGAACCATGCCAATGAACGAACTCATCATATCACAAATCATACGTTCAAAGGTACACGCTGAAACCTCAGCCACCCTGCACGAGAGTAGAGGACCTGCAAGGCTGCCATGCCCCCCTACAACCACCCTGGGCAGAGGGGCAGAGCAGCAGCCCCCCTGTCAGGTACGCCACCTCATTTACATGTCCCAGTGCTGCCGTCACCTTCTGCGAGAGTAAGGGTATGACCAGGGGACAACCATTTGTCAGCCCACCAGATCCGAGTACAGGGAGCTGCTCCTGAGAGCAGGCTGATAACTGCATTTAGACAAAAATACCAGTGGGAATGCTCTGCTCTACAAAGCTGATGAATAAACTCCCAAACTGTTTTCTTAAATAATTTACTGAAAAAGATACCACCACAAAAAAAATAATACCCTAGAAACCTCTGATATTAAGAGATACCACAAACACCACTCTGTTGTGTACAGCAGAAGGTGCTGAATTGTATTTTTTTAAACATTATTTCTGAAATGCAAGCTAGAATTACGTATCAAAATCACTGACAAAGAGTTAAGCAAGATTTGATAATGGCTATTTTCAGAATATCCCATAACTGGCTGGTGCTTTTCAGGTAACACAGTCATAGCCTCAATGTTAAC